>CAWVNS010000076.1:0-40010 GCA_963930675.1 Gnaphalium uliginosum
AATCCTTATGAACATTCTTCTGGATAATTTAAAAATATATATAGCTAATATATATTATTAATTATTTACCGTACATTCGTTATAAACGACATCGATATATTATCTATATGATTTAGTGTGTACGATTGTGCACGTTAACTGATTAAAAAGTTAAAGTTTTATCTATTTATAACGTTGTAAATCAATTAGTGTAATTTATTAATAAATTAATCGACTAACTATCGACTAGTTTAAAATTGTCATAACATTAACTATAATATTTTATTTTTTAAGTAAAATTAAAAAAAAACTATTACAATTTGTCGAATAATTTCAAAGATTTCAATTCAAATTTTCCCAATAGAAAATAAAAACAATACATATATACTTCTTTTTGACGGAGTCGAGTAAGTTTTTTTTGTTTTTTCGTTTGAACTTCAAACCTAAAGAGTCGAAATTTTTTTTTGGAATTATTTAATCTTTACTGAAGTTTTTCCGGTGAATTCAACTTGAACTACCTATTCAAGTTAATTTTGTTCATGGACCGCCTTTGCTTTGAACGAAATTTGTCGATTATCGTACGATAATATTATATTACAGAATCGTTTACTCTTTCAAACGCATTTTGAACACCGACCCGAACGTCGGCCCGTCAGAGCACGGAGCCGTGTAAATTCGCCGGCACATTTAACATCCCCGCAGCGTAAGGGCAAATGCTCTTGATAATGATAGGACACTAGATTTTCTACATCAGTTGTCCTGCGTACGCGCCATTGATCGTGCGCTCACCTATCATGACCAGCAGTATTTCTCTAAAATTTACGAACTCTCTCAGATTGTCGATGGAAAATAAATGAGTTTTTTTCAACAACCGTCCGAGGACCGAGGACGTTTAACAGAGTATTCCTTAAAAAAAAAAAAAAGAAAAAAAGAAGGTAATTTTTTCAAAAAAAAAAAAAAAAAAAAAAAAACAAAAACAATCAATACTGTGAATTTGTGACGGTACATGGTTAGATAAAAATGATCGTTGGTGGAGCACAATAGTGCAGTCCAATTCACTATAATGTATACCGAATAGTAGTATTAATAGCTGGTATGTTGGCGAATATGAGCAATAAGAAATATGATAATGAAAATACTCAAATTAGTCAGGTCAAGGATAATGGGCCTTCGATTAGTATAAGGTAGTCTATATCATTATATATAGTTGTTTTTTACATTTTAACGTGTTCAATTAAAATGTTCGGTTAAAATGGCAAAACTGTCAAATTGTATTTTATTTATTTTTAATTTATAAAATAAAACATTTTATAATTAATGTAGGTTCTATATAGTATGTCCATTCCGTTTTTATTATTGCGTAATTATACGAGATACTTATTTATTTAAAAAATATATAAAACTATATAATATATACTATAAATAGTTCTGTCAATAATTCACTTAAAAGAAAATTATTACATTTTTTTTCAAAGAGGAAAGTCTTTTAGGTCCTTCTTAAAGGGATTTTTCTAACTACTTAAATATTATACTCTATATAAACGAATTTGCGGCAATGCATATTTTCTTAATTTAAAATGTCTAAATGTTATTAGTTTATGGTGAAATTGTTATTTTTTAAATTTTAATGTGATTTAACTTGAATGCCAATATGCAACGTTTTATTTTAAAAAAAAAAAACTATAGAATAGTACCGGAACGCTTTGATTCAAGCACTGGAAGGCTATTCTCAAAGGTATCAAAACGTTTTTCGTTCAAAAATTAATTGAAAATATTTTCGGTTTTGATTTCCACAAAACAAATTATTCTCAAAGTGTTTTTGATTACTGGTCCGACAGTACATAATATTCGAGCATTTACAACGACATTGCATTAGGTATTCGACACTCATCAATTTCAATGTAGGTATTGAATAATTTATAAGTTTAATCGACATAATTTTTTCTGTTTAAAATGTTTAAACATTTATATTTTGAATTATAATTTCATTATAAATATGCATAACTCATAATCTTATAGCATTTAATGACGATTTAATGTATAATGTACAGTAAATATGACATCGGGAATATGAAAATATTTAGCAATTAAAAATAGTATAATGAAAATGAACCAAAGGCGAGTTTTACAACAACAATTATATACTATATAGTTATAATTAATTATATAGTAATGAACAATGATCAATAAGTAGGTACAATAAGTAAATAATTAATTTTATTCTTCTTCTCGAGGTAGAACTTTGGAAAAAAAAGTTCCTGGTGAATAGGGGATAATGTGATTACAATTAAAACCTAATATCAAATTTTAAACAGAGAGAAATTGCACGAATACTATAAAAAATATCTAGTACCTATATAACGTTTTTAGGTAATAATAAATAATTAGTTTTATGTAGGTACTTTTTAGACCATAGTTAATGGATTATGTTTCCAAATTGAACTATCTCGGGCTTATTATCACATATGTACAATGTACATATTTTGATTACATATAATACATATTTTATATTCAGCTGACCTCAAAATTATTTTTTTCTTTCATACTTTTACTATTGAACTCACTATAATTTTATTTTATATAATATATAAACTATAAATATGTTCTAATAGGTATACTTTTAAAAAATTTTAAATGATTTGTATAAATACAAATATAGGTATATTATATTATAAATTGTCTTTATCATAGTCACAGAATACTGATTTAAATATTGCTACCATTATTTATGATATCATAACACATAGTTATCATCAAGCTGAATGAAAAAATAATCGAAAATCGTGTCGAATATCCATTCATTGCTTTATCAATATTCAATAGATATTCGAGATTACGATTAAAAATTTCCGATCCAATGAATATTTATGATCGAATATTGTCGATCGAATAATTTATTATTTTCTACTATCAGATTCCATACCTATAAGTATCTACAGAGAACCCCAACACATTCATTTATGCACTCGGGGACGTCATTTTTGGATATAAAAATCTTCGCCCATTAATACATTTAGGGTGATCGTACGTCCTGTACTTTTGGAAGTGTCTTTCTAGATTGATTGCTTTCTAGATCTAATATTAAATGGAACAATTTTGGAAGTGGGGACCTGGTTTTTTTTTTGTTTATTTACCATTTTTAAAACGATTTATGAACATTTTAGCAGAAAATTATTAAAAACCATTACGATTGACTTTTTTTTATTGTTCCATTTTTAATTTTGAGAATATATGGTCACCCTACGTTAATTAATATTGCCTGCATTAGGCGTTGCCAATAGTAGTTCGAATTTTAAATTCTGAGCGAAGCGAGAAATGTGTTTCGTTTTAAGAAGATGTGTTTTTTATAGTCTGTACCCAAATATTCCATAAAAATAATTTCTCACTACAAGTAGCAGTAGCAACACCATTTTCTAGTAGTAAATTGCATCTAGTTGGTGTTTTAAAGGTTATTTTTCGATTTTTTTTCGATAAACGCGGAAGAAAAAACTATCAAAATATTAGTATAAAAATCGGTAAATACGATTATGGAAAAATTATTCAAAACTGCGAAAAGATTGATTCTAGAGTCTTGAAATGTTCTCCACGAACGTATGTAAGTACATTATGAAGGCAAAAATAAATGTTGAAAAAGTTTTCCCAATTTTAAGGCTATTTATAGCAATACTCAAATTTGTGAAATTTAATCATAACAAGCTTAATTTGATTTTTAAGACCTAAAAATGTAATACAGTGTTAAGTATGCTATTTTAGTTACATACAAAAAATATCAAAAATTGGAGAGTAAAATATTTTTTAATGGTCATTTAAATTTTTTATTGAATACTGGTCCATTTACTATTATATATCGTAATCAAGGCTAAAAAGTCGTTAAATGTTAAAAACGATAAAAATGTGTTGACTTTTTTAAAAATAATAATTTAATCGTTAACCTCAACGAATTCGAATTGGTAATTAAATTATAATTAACATTCGATTTAAATTGTTATCGGTTAAGTAAAATTTCGAACTAACCAATAGAAAATTCTAATTTTTCCTTTCAGAAATATACATCAGTTAACCTGCAGTACCTTATATAAATATTAAATTCCACAATTCATGATATTTATTAAAATTTAAATGAACAAAATGTCACATTGAAATTAAATAGTTATATAGAGGCTAAATTATTTTTATGACTGACATTTAGGTTCCCATGCCCCACTCCACCATTTTTTTTCATATAAATAATTAACTTCAGCTTAAAAGTTGTTTTCAAATGTTAAATTAACATTTAACAACATAGTTTTCATTGAATATTTGAAAGGTTGAAAAAAATGCATGTAGAAAATAAAAAAAATTTAAATTACAGTTACTAAAAAACTCTTTGAAATAAATATTAAATTACATTGTCAGTAATAATTACTAAATATATAAAGCATAGCACGTGTGAATATATATATATATATATGGATTGATTAATGATGATTTCCTTTGTAGCAGTTTCAAAAACATCATTATAAAATTTAATATTTTGAAAGTTTTGACAGTTTATTTCTTAAAATTCAAAAAAAAAAATGTTTTAAATTCATTCTTTCAAGAAGAATCATTCATTTAAAACTCACTAGGTACCATACTTTCTCTAAGAAAGGCCGATAACTATATACGTGTAGAAGAGAAATTGAACCGAACTACTCAGTATTTATACTCAAATTTTGGTTGAGTTCGGAAGTTGAACTTGCAATTAAAATTTTAACTTTGAATTATAATAATCACGATTCATGGGGTAGATTAGGTTAAATAAAAATAACACTGCAGTTACCTATATGATTATTAGTAAACTTTATGTTGGCTAATTTAAAAATCATTAAATTAGGCTTATAACCGGTATTCATTTTAATAAATTCCGTTTTCGGTTTTTCAAGCGGATATTTAGGATATTAGTTATATTATGACTGCAGTTTTAATAATCTTCAACTCGGAATATTATGACTAATAATTGTGGGATTTTTTCTATCATGTAATAATTTGTAGCTATATATCCATTAAATCTAACATCTAGTTAAAAATTATAAATTGAATTCCCATCAACAACTCATAACTTTAAAAAATAATATTTTTAAGTACAACATTTTATTATAGATTTTAAAATAATTGCCAAAAACGAAATTTCGATTTAGGTTTCGGTTATCTAAAAGCATGAGACTAGTTATCGTTATAGTCCGAGTACTATATATAAACATGAATAAAAACATAGGTTATAAAAACATATAATTTTTTTACAAAATTAAAAAAATATTTGTATAAGAAAAAAAGGTTAGATTCAATTAAATATTTTAATATATAGTTCAATTCGGTTAATTTCATAAATTAGGGTTCAACCTATATTTACTCAATAGACAATCTAAATTATTTAATTTGTTAATTTAGTTTTTTATAGGTACCTCTATTCGTTTATTTATAGAGTAGTAGTTTATTATTTATTTTATTTTTTTGTTTTACGTTATTTTAAACTTTGACCGACATTATTTAAATAATATTTCAATATTGATTTTAAGTGTCTATAATTTATATCTAAGTACATACTTTATTTAAGTACCTATACTACCTAGTAACTTTTAATGGTACCTACTAATATTTCTCAAGATTGAGTATTTCGAAGTTATATATTATAAGAATAATCAAAATATTCAATAAATGTACAACTTTTAATGGAAAGCTTTTAACAAAACTTTCCTCTTTTATAATTGGCTTATTTTATATGAAAGCACTTTGTTATGATTTTATAATATATTCGAGATTTTAGAGAATAAAATCATAAATATAAACTACAAAATATTAAAATATAATATATATTTTTTTATGGATTAAAATACTTTGATATAATTGATAATATATATATTAATACTTTTTGTCTTTGTGGCATAACGTAGTTTTATGTTATTTAGTTTTCATTTTTTTTTTAAGATTTTATAAAATGTATCAGGAATAAAATACTAGTGGAGTGTTCCTTTAATTTCTAATATAGACAACGTAACAAAATAATGACATAATATTTCAAATTCATTAAGGACAAAGAAAAATGTATAAGTTGTAATTTATACATTTATGCTGATTTGCCTCTATTGTAGATAGTAAATGGAAAATTGGTCACAAAGTCACAAATATCCCATACATTGTAAAAATTGAATTTTTATAACTATATGGTAGTTTCAAAAAAAAAAGTATACAACTTACTAGAAGTCATCGAAGATTCAAATTTATTTACCCGTTCGGATAATTTATTTTAATTTAAAAAATGTAACTAAAGTACTATAGAAACATATTATATAGATGATATATTATACCTACATAAATTATATCCATTTATAATCATTTTTTTCATTTAAAATATTAAATAATTAACATTTTTCTGTGGAGTTTTTAATTTAAACACAATGTACAATTGAATACAAGAGAAATAATATATTTTTATCTATTATTTCAACAACGTTAGTCTCTGAATCTCTACAGTCAGTCTCTGAATGTTCGTACTTATTTAGAACGTCGACTATAATATTAACATTCAAATAAAACAATATGAAACTATAATTAACAACGAAAGTTTGATGTACTACTTCAAAAACTTACAGAGTTGTTATTAAAATGCAGTAACATATTATGTATACAGGATAATATTACTATACAGGATAATTTTTTCAAACATAAGGCTACGCTCATTATTTCGGAAATTATATAAGTACATTCAAGAATAATAATTTTTAAAAAAATTTTAATTTTACCATACTTATGAATATATTAAATATATATTGGTAGTCTTATAATTTTTATCCTTTCACAATATATATCTAAATAATTAAATAAATAAAAACTGTCATCTTATTATTTTCAAACAAAAGAATTTGACACCAGGATTCATATAGGCAATTGTTTTTAAAATAACTTTGATGTATAAATTATAGACCTATATCAAAAATTCACCAAGTTACAACCGTATCAATTTAAATAATTAATTAGGGTGCATCAAAAAGATTAGAAATGATAAAACTACAAAAATATTCATAAGTGTATTAAAAGTTTCTAAAACTAAAATTTTTCCGAAAGGTACAAAGTATATACTTTCTGAAATCATTACCATTTTATGTTGAAAAGAATTTTTCAGAATATATTAATCATTATATTTCATACTGAATTCTTAAGGTGTAATTACTTAACATAATATATAACGTGTTTCAAATAATAATTATTTTTAATTCAAATTGTTGACATAAATTATGAAAATTTGATCGAAATATTTCATTATAATAAGTGATTTCATAACAATATACGTCAGTGATTTTATACACTATGTATTTTTTCATTTTTAAAGATTTCACATTCCGAAAACGATTTTATTAAGTCGTTTCACGTCGTTTTTTCCAGATCTCTCAGGTGGTCATTCGCGTTCAATTCACAATTTGTCTCCGAGGAATTTGTATAATCAGATCGACAATAGACAATACCAACATCGCGTAAAATGTTTTCCTTTTCTACTTATACCTTCCATGGTCGTCGTCAGCAGCTAAATCTGCGATGTCGATGGAACGAAAATAATTTTTTTTTTTTTTTCATGTTTGCTTTTTATTTTTAAACACTACTCTTCACAATACAAAACCCAATACGTCAGTCACTATCATTTATCCATTATCAAGAATAGTTATGAATAAAGCATACCTGTATATAATGGAAAAAATCGGTTCATAGATTTGAACTGGCTTTGTGTTCGTCATAGCTTCTAAGTTGCATAACAATAGACAAGCAATAGACGTTTCGATACCACGTAAAATATTAATAATATGTTAAACACGTCGGAATATCTCGAAAAAAAATCTAATTATACTTCAAAAACTTACACTATATTTTAAAAACACAACAATATCTCAAATTTGAATACTATTCCTTTTTCAGATATTAGCATTTATAAAATACATAACGCGGGTTTAGAGTAAAAAGGTTCTATCTCGATATTTTAAAATTGTTCAGGAGAGCATTTTTAAATTTCTATTAAACATAAGTACCTTGATATTGATTTAGAATATTTTGATTAGCTATAAATCATTGAATAATGATTTAAATTAGTTCATTCCGATTTCAAAATATAGTCCATACAAAAATTAATAATTAGGTATAAAAAGTACTTTTTCAAAAGTTGGTGATATAGAACCTTTTTTACTCTAAGCCCGCGATAATATCTAGAATTGACTTTTAGCCTAAATCTGTATTAATAAGAACCAAAAATAATGAATTATTTTTGTTTTAATAATATAAGAGTTCGGGTTCCTTTAGGGAATCCATTAAATAATAAAAACGCTGTGTACTGTGTAAATTTAAATTTTAGCAGAATAACCTATTCTTCTGAATTCCATTCCAACCCATGGTAGTACTATTGCTCTAAATATCTTTTCTTATAGCTTACTCATTTTATTTATTTTTTTTATACCAAATCGGATATAGTTTTAGTATATTTCAAGGCGGATATTTTACAATTTTCCCAATAAATTTTGCATTAAAAAAAATGTTTAAAACGACGTGTTTATTATACTTAATTACGGTTCGTGATTCTGAAAAAAAGTAGTAGGTACTAGAAATTTGAAATTTACGCCAAGTTATATTTCAGTACTAGATTACTGACATGATAACGATTTTATCAATTTGGTTTATTTATAAATAATTTTTGATTTTGAAACATTTTTATATTATAAGTGGATATTTTAGAATTTAAAACTTACAAATTTAGCGCAAATTTAATCGAGTACATTACACGAACTGCATTCAAAGTTTGTTTTTACACTTTTCAAATAGTATTGTTAAATATACTGAATATCTGTGCTTATTATACAAATGTAATATTGAATTTTTAATAGGTAATAACTATATATGTACCTATATTATTACATCAAACTCTGCTCAGAACCCTTTTCACGGGAAAAAAAAAATGATTTACCGATTGCTCTCAAATTCAAAATAACATCCATTAAAACTGTCCAAAAGTGCTTTCGACTCATTTCCCCGACCGAAATTTCATGTAACACAAATGTCTTATTTATTTATTTATTTATTTTTACTTATATTACCACGTCGTGCCTATATACAATAATATTCGGTAGTATACTTTTTATTCGTTCGCGTATAACGCTCGTTTACGATATTATGGGAAAAATAAATCTATTCCGTTTCCGTGTCCAAACTATAGCTGCTGTAGGCATACTGGCTCATATAATAGTTTAAAAAGTTATGAAGTGCAAAACATCCGTATAATTAATGTGTCACTTCCCGTTACGTATACAATATATTCTCGTAGCTTCCTATGGGCGTTCGAATGCCCGAAAGTTTCTAGTAATAAATATTTGTTTTCTTTCGTAATATATATATATATATATATTATACACTATATTTACCGGGGTGTTTTATTTAACCCCAGAAACCGAACTCTCCCGAATAAATATTAGTAGGTAGGTACCTACTATATACGTATAGCATTCTGCCGGATCATCGTCGTGAGATTTTCGCGCGCACAAACCGCCGAGGTGTAACGTCGGATTATTTATACACAATTGTACACACAGAACCGGTGGGAAAGGGATTTCAACGTTTTAGTCAGCAAAATCAGAAAAAAGTTCATCAACCTTTTTCTATTTTTTTTCTTGTCCTTATTTATACCGTTTGACACGAAGAAAGTATTTCGTATAAAGTAGTTCATTGATGATACGTTTACATAGAAAATTACTCCGACGACCCCCACCCCCTCCCCCGCAAACATTTATTAGCGCCAGGCCCCCGATTGTATAATTAATTGAATAGGTAATAGTCAACCGGAAAAGTATTCCGCGGTTTTCTTCATTTCTTTTTTTCGATTCCATTACAATAAACGAGAGAAAAGAAACGGATCGATGTGTGATACGTATATAAATATAAACTCGGAGAATTATGAACAAAACTTACCCCTTTTTATTATTGCACGCCAGTACCGTTGGACCCGACCACAAATCACGGGCCTTTGACGGGTGCACTCTCTCTAAACTCTTTCCGTCCCTCCCGAAAGTACTCGCCTACGGGGACTCCCGAGCACCGCAGATGGGTCCTCCTTTTAATCTTCACGGTGGTCCATATAGTATACACAATCTCTCCCTCGGTCGAATTCGGAATCGTAATTAAAAACGTACAAAAAAAAATCAACTGTGGATCGGAAGAAGAAAAAAAAAACGGCAATTAGGCATATTCAAGTGCGGCAAGTAAACATGCACGTACTGTAAAAACGAAACGCAAAAATGACTCCGCCGCAGCCGGTGTGCAGGACGTTCGGGTCCGAGTAAATACCGGAATACTTACTGTAGTGGTAATAATTCAAAAACTGATCTAATCGAATTGTTGGCGAAATGAACTTTTGATTTTCATTCATTTATTACAATTAACGCCGGACGACTATCAAATATGTCACTGCAGTAAGACGAATAAATGCGCCTATCGAGTAATCGGGAAATTATGCAATTCAAAATGCCACAGTCGTTTGACCCCACAAAACCCTCGATTCCGTTTAAAATGTGATTCTTATTAAAATCGCAAATTGGTATGAAAAAAAAACCAATTTTGAAAATAATCGGATTTATAACTATTTATTAATTCTATAAGCCGGGCGAACTATACATGATTGGTAATACTAGACGAAAATGCAGATAATATGTATTCTATGGAATATTTCGGATCCTATTACAGTGAATTGTGCGGTAACTATAGATACCAGGATGGACGTCAACTATTATAGTAGTAACTAAGTTAACGCTGAGTTGAAAAGTTGGTGTTATTATTAATTTTGTTAACTCTAAACTTATAAAATTACCTAGTTAAAAAATGTCCTAATAAAAAGTTCATTTTTGTTTGTTTCAAAACCAAAAGTTTTTAGATACAAAAGAACATTTTCCTTTAAATTATTAAATATTATATATATATTAAATTTAACTTATTACTTATTTATATCGTTATCTATATATATACACACTTATTATATAATATTAATATACCTATATATTTATATTAACCATTTTCGTCTACATTTAACTCATGTTGCGTTATCATGAATAAGAAAAATGAATTATTTGTGTAAGAGTACCATGGATAAAAAAAAAATTGACTATGATTAACTTATATTCACGTTTTAAACTTTAACATAAACTAGATAAGTCATTCATTAATTAATTTTTAATTTTTAACTACCTATTTAAAAAAATGTTCTTATTATCTAATCTTTAGCTAGGTAGTTAATTTTATCATTAGCTCTTTAGTCTTTTTAGTGTCCGTCATTCTTAGATACTACTTTTAACTATAGGACATATGTATTTATGTAGTTAACTATTTTTTTTTCCCGTGAGAAATATTCAAATTTTCACCTAAAAACGACATTTTTAAATGTAGTTATACGCCACAAAAATACAATATTATCTTTTGTACCAAATATAACCTTAAAATCTCATTTTTGATATTTCGGTGTATCAAATTATTTATTACAGGACTTTTTATCGGTAAGAAAGCTAGAAATTCTGTTTGTGAAGATAGTTAGTTGCACGAGAGTTAGTGATTATTTTAAATATTTAACATTTTAGATCCTAAGCGTAGCGAAGGAGCTAGCGGTTTTACAATGATGTTTATTTTTTTATATTTTCTTTTTCTGTTAACAAATTTACTACCAGAAGGAGCGAGCCGAGGAGGATGTTTGGTGATGTATGATATTGATATGAAATCGACTGTAGATGGCACATAGCATTTTTCGAATTTTCCAGTAGTTTCTTTTGTAAAGAAGAAAAACTTCCAATTGTACGATGTATGAAGTCATATACTGTATACATACATATAAAATGTATGCATACTATGTATACTATACAGGGTATAAATATATGTATACTATACTATAAGGGTTTAAAAAACAACTTTGTAATGTTATACAGTACTATACAGTATGATAAATTTAAAACTAACTTTTATACGGTGTAAAATGAAAGTCAATATTTTAATATAACAAAATAACAAATAAAATTATCATAATTACCTATTTTTTTTAAATAATATTATACCGAAGCTCCGCTCAGAATCATTTTTATCGAATGCCATGATTATTATCATTGCATTAAAATCTAAAATAATAAACTTCATTCTGCGATAATGCACCAAATCCCCCTACATATTGCCTACCCAACGTGCGAAATGCTTTCCTGGCTTTTTGAGTTTTAAGTTTTATTGATATTTTCGAAGATCTCGAGTTCTTTAAATCGATTCTAACCCGGCCTATGCACTGTCTAAAATGTCATTAAATTATTGATTGTATACATAATGACATTATTTGTTTATTGATGTTTTAGTAATGTGCCGATACGTATTATTGTTGTACGTGTTATCAGTTTATCATGTATCGAATCGTTTTTGCCAGCTGCCCGCCATCGTCGTTGAGCATACTTAATTGATTCAATTATTCTGCGACTTTGGGGTGAGTATGTACCTACAGTTAATTTATTAGTCACTCCACCCGAAATATATACCATGTACATTTAATAAAATCCGCGAAATAAACTGTGATTTGAACCATATATCAAACTATTCTATATATATATATGTTCGAACTTAAGTCGTTAGATGCAGTTAAAAGGTACGGCTCATAACCGTTTTTTCTTTTTTTTCAAATGTTATCAGGTTCTTCCTTATCTACATAAATAAAAAGCCATATGGGAACGGATGGGCCGCTCTATTTCATCCAATTATATAACTGAAGATACTATATGCATTACCACCTTGGTTGTATACTTGTATGTAGTTAACGCATAGGCTTATAATATATAGATCGTGCATTGGTAAAATTTATTGAAGCCAATATATATGCGAGAGAGACAGGCTATAAATTGAGTTTTTCATAGACCTCATAAACAATTTTTATCTCAGACTAAGAGGACTGATAACGCTCATATGGGCGGATGAGGATTGATGGGGTTTGTCGGCCAAATGTTATAACTATTGCTAGGTACAAAGTTGAAATTGGATTTTAGCACCTCAGCGCCACATATTTTTTGTATTACTACCATTGTAGTACATACTGTACAATTGTATTACAAATGTTAGGAAATGAGCTAGCGCTGGGGGCTAAAATCGAATCTTATCCCCGTACACCCTGCGATTCGTATTATGTTTTATAACCATCTTATTATCTTTGTTCCCGGTCCACAGATTTTCACAGTTACTGAAATCAGGTTACCATACTAACCGTGCACATAGGTACCTAATTAGAATTCGTCAAGGAATACTGTAAAATATTTTACATAATGTCTTTGAAATAGTCAACTCACATATAACATCGAATTTCCTACGTCCATGGTTGGCTTAATCGTAGAATAACACTCTATTTGTGCTATATTGACCATATACCATACCGAATGTCTAAAATCGTTCCTCGATCGCGAAACGATCATCCTTGTGCGCATCACCAGTTATAGATATCCCGACCGCGAATCCAGGCCACCAGTCCTTTAAACGGTACCTAGTTCGTGATAATACACATCGTTTTTTTTTCCAAGTACGGTAAACATGCCCATATAGTTTTTCTCTCGTCATCACCAACCATAACCACTAAACACCACAGGTAACCATTGTGTAAGGAACGTATACACTCGTATACGTGTACGCAACGGTCCATGTACTAGTGCATCCATTCCTTATTATTATCAGCTGATACTTAAATCTACAATAAAATGTTCGCGTTGTGCGTTTTCTGTAATGGTGAAATCCACGGACTGCTCGGGCTGAGTTTAAGTAACAATAAATTCACTTGGATAACATTATGAACTACACATTATCTTATCTATCGTCGATGTGTATTTGTTATTATATAATCCGTAGTGTTTTTCGAGTGTGCGTCCACCAGATATTTGGCCCGAGAGCCGCCATATGCACCGCGATACAGGTTCAATAATATAAATAACGAACGGTCGAGTTCCTGAAGTGCTGTTGATACCGTGTCATTATATTACGTACTTGATTATGTTATCCGCTCGACATACCAATATCGTATCGATCAACGACCAGCGTATTATTATTATTATATGCAGGGTCCAGGGACTACCGTATATATATATATTATATTTGTCAATTACCGCAAAACTGTCGTAGTAATATGTATGCGGACAGAAGTTTGCTCTTGTAATTTCCAGTTCTCTCTCACTCTCCTGGCGTTTGGGCCGCGCGCAGGTATACTGCAGGACGTCGATAAAATATTGAAATGGATGTTTCTTGTATAGCTGCAGCTTCTTGTATAGACCAGTGATTCCCAACTGGTGTTCCGCGGAACCCGAGGGTTCCGTGAGAAATTTCGGAAAATATAAATCGATTAATAATATTTATGATTTAAATTATGATTCAAACATAGGATATATGCTTCTCTTCTTGCTAGAACGTTTCCTTATCTTATGATAAAATATTTGTTATATAACTATTACTATCAACTTATACTTGAATCCAACTTTCAGGGATAACTCCAAATTTAACGACAGCTATGCAGAAAGTGTCCGACTGCGCCCATTCATTTGAGTGTAAAAAAAAAAAATAAAAATAACGGGGGTTCCACAAAATTTTTAAGTTCCTACAATAAACGTTCCGTGAGTAAAAGTAGTTAGGAATCACTGCAGGTATAGACAAACAACCAGCCGTGACAACGACGAAAACGCTCGCACTGAACGGTATATATAGGACATTCGCCAATATCAATATTAAATCGTGTTTATATTTGGCCGCATAATACGAGCCGGTGTTGGAAAAAATTTCATAGTCAAACAGTATCTATACGTAGCCCTTTACGTGCAGGTCGTCTCGGTCCTCAGCTGTATAACCACGGGCACCGGACACTCGACGCGATAACTTAATCAACCGCACTCTAAACAACAACGCGTTTACTCGAACCCCGAATCTCCGTTCAAATCGTCCTGGAAACCGAATCGAATCGAATTACTGTACTAATAATATAATACAGCGTGTGAGCACAAGTCAAATATTTACTGGTACTTATCCGCTCTGCGTTTGATAATGCGATCGAATTATATATAGACGACGCGCAATTAACACCGTCGGTTACGACAATCGTTAACTTCTCCATATAGGCTTTCGGATCATTTACCAGTACTATACTTAAGGAGAGGTTCAAATATTTAGGGTCCGTTATACAGAAAGATGGGGGTTTCGAAGAGGATATGAAACACAGGATTAAGTGTGGATGGACGAAGTGGAGAGAAGCGTCAGATGTTCTGTGTGATAAAAGAATCCCTATTAGGTTAAAAGGTAAATTTTATAAAGCAGTGGTGAGACCTGCAATGATGTATTGGGCAGTAGGTAGAAAGATAGAACAGAGAATGAGTGTAGCTGAGATGAGAATGTTAAGGTGGATGAGTGGAGTTACTAGAGAGGATAAAATAAGGAATGAGTATATCAGAGGTAGTATAGGGGTAGCCTCGATAGTAGACAAAATGAGAGAGAATAGATTAAGATGGCTCGGGCATGTATTAAGGAGGGAAGAGACTGAGGCGGTAAGATTAGTAAGGGAAATTCATGTTGTTGGTAAAAGGGGGAGGGGAAGACCGAAAAAGAGACGGGGGGATGTAATGGCGAGTGATATGAGGAAGGTGGGAGTAAGTGAAGAAGACGCGGGTGATAGAGTTAAGTGGAAGTGTAGGGACCAGGGTGGCCGACCCCAAATAGTTGGGAGAGAAGGCGAAGGAGAAGAAGAAGACTTAAGGGGCTTCGGCACCGGCCGTTTTTAAGGAGTTCGGTATAGGCAATTTTTAAGTAATTTTAGGAAAAAATAAAAATCTAATATAAAAAAAATCTAAAAAATATTTAAGTACATTTTAAAATTAATCTAAAAACATCCTCATACCCATACTGCTTTTCATTGCTATGTAAAATCACGGTATTTTCCAATAAACATGCTCACGCGTTTCCATAATTGTAGATAAGTTCTGGATAAGTTTAGACAAAAAACATATCTTGGGAAAATTAAAGATGAGTTGTTGAACTGTGTTTCAAATTAATGGAAAAAATCATTATTTAATTGTTTTGTCATTTATTTAAAAAGAAATTGTTTAAAAAATTCGTCTGGTAAAAACATAGAAAATATAATAACGAATTCAGAACTTTTTCAAAATTGAAATTGAACAAGTTTAACACGGCCAATTTATGGAAATGCCAAGACCATTTTAGCGCATTGAAAAATCTACCGTCGAAGACCCTTAATATATATATATATATTATAATAATGTGTATGTCTTGCTTTACCCTAAACGATATAGTGTATTTTGTTTAACGGAAACGCACGGCGAGTTGGGGCGTACATGTAGAGTTAGTGGCCACGGGCCAAAAGATCGCCATCGTAAGACGTTTACAGTCCATTTGTTTTCCGATTTAACCAAAATATTTTTCGAATATACGAGTTTTACCACAATAAAGATGAAAACAATAGAGTTAAAAATTATATAACACACCGGTCGGACGACCAACGATATGAACTCACGATAAAAGTCGAAACGAAAACGATTCGCGTGGAATTGGAAACTTAATGTTTTTCGCTTTCGGTTCGAAGTAGAACTTTATTTTTATTGCCCGTTTAAATCGGCGTAGATGTACGCCATCACACAACAATGCACGTTTTGTACGGCAGGTTATCATGATTTCCGCGATTACCGAAGAGTATCAAAGTTTACCATACGATTATCTCTTTCCCTGGGATTTTATTCTCCAAGATTTATTGACAGGGGACATTTTACAAATTATTTACACAATGGTTTTACGTACATTATATTGGAATACTTAACCATTATGTTCACTTTAATTTCGAAATTACCAATAATTTTCATCAATTATTATCATCGGAAATCCCATAGATTACTCATCAAGTTTACCAAAGATTATTAACAGAGACTGTATACCATATAAGGCACAGGCTATCCGAGATCATTATCGATTATTTGGGGCAACCATCGATTATTATCAAACATAATCATTAATTAAGAATGATTATCAACGATAATTAAAGATTCAATGATTTTAATACGCGTGTAATTATGAATATGTTTTATACGGATAATCGTAGCGTATATTTAAATGCCTATAGTGATATTAATTCAATCGATTTTTTGATTCCAAATTTACAGTTTTGTTTTAAAATTACCCGAATTATTAAAAATCTCAGATTATTTTACATATTTTTTAATTATATTATATTTTTTAAATAATACTTCAAATGATACAATATTAGTACGGTTTCTTGCAATTTTACGGATTACGTTTCAGGAGTATGCGCACGGAATTTCACCAAATTCTTATATCTACTTCCACATTCCTTCAATATTTCACGTTAAAATGTTTGGTTATTTAACATCCAATTCTATATTTCTCAAATATTCGAATTTCCATAAACATTATTTTTTTTATATTTGGTGGGGGAGAGGTTTTAACTCTTGACCTTTGATGAAAAACATGCATATACGTATGTCGACTTATTATTTGTGCTACCATATTAACAATGACGAAAATGGCTCGCGTAAGCCCTTCGGTTCCAGACGTTAATCATATTTTACCGCTCTTATAATATTATGTATACGTCCAGCGTAATAATAATATGGTCGTTAAATTTCCAAACACTGCGGGAGTAGTCCAGACATCATCTCGGGTATGAGGTAAAAATGTCACTTAACATCACGAAAAACCCCTTCGAAATGTGTGTTTATTCGTCGATTCGTTTATTTGCTCGAATAAAGGATTACGGGGGGGGGGGGGGGGGAAACCTTTTCGTTTTTAAATCCTCAATAGAATGTTCAAAAACTATTTAATTAGCTACATTATCCTTGGTTGCAGTTTAATTTTACTTATTGTCAAAGTTTAAAATATTTTTCGTTTTAAATCTCTATATTTTTTTATTAACCGCGTTTAACGATAATAATGCGTATAATGCGTCGTACAAAATATAAATCATGATTTTTGTACACGATGCAATTGTGAACAATATGGTGAAATAAAATGTATGATATTCTATCGAAATGTTGTAACAACGTTATAGTTATACTGTTATGGCGGGATATATGTGGTCACAGATTGTACAGAAATATATATATTTATATATATTATATTATATTATTTATGTTGTTCTCTCTCCTGCCTCCGCTCACGTGAAAAAAGGGTCTGATTCGAAGACTGTTTCTGAACATGGTCCGTATAATAAGAATCGCATTTCACAAGAGAGTCTTATAAAAAAAAAAACGAAATAAAAGACTCGATTTATGATTCGAGTATTATAATTATGAGGTCTCCCGTATAAAACATCGCCACCAAACCGATCCCTTTCGGTGTTTTCTTATTATGTACATTTAATATATATATATCTTCGTCTTTATTTTTATTTTTTGTTGTTGTCCGCGTACGATTTACAATTTATTATAGTTACACCGACCGTTTCTGTCATCGGCACCCGACCGACCGACTGCCGGTTTTCCATCGTGGAATTCCGCTCGAACTTTTGCGTCGGTCCGTTAGAAAACTCATTAAAACGCCTTTCCAAAGGACACCCATATCATAAAATATGATCGCGCCCGAGATAATGCCTAGCCGTTGTTTCCTGCGCGCAAAAGTATTTCCATTTTGTTTTTGATTAACGACACCTGGTCAAAACGTTTTGTTGTATACGCAACGGGCACCGGATTAGTCACGCTGCAGGAATATGAAACGTACTTAGGCTCATGGGCTTTGCGTATATATACACGAAACGTTTTGTTTTCATCGAATTTTATAGATAAATCACCATTCATACTATACGAATAACAATAACGATCGTAGGTACTACAGAATATGTAATATCGAAATAATAGTATCCCGGTCAAAAGTAAACGTTAGGCACACACTTGCTAAACTGGCAACAAAGTATTTGAATAGATTTTTTTTTTTTCACACTTTTTAAGTATATTTTTATATAAAGAAAGTATTTTAAATTCCTTTTTTTTTTTTCACAAGAAATGCCATTCGTTTTTATTTTGAACGCTTATATAACCATGTTTGTTATTTTATAACGAAAATCGCATTAAAATAGAATATAATAGATATTTCAGCTTATGCATTTGTTTATGTTGGCCGGTCGAAAAAAATTAATATTTTTATATTATATATTATGTACTTAAAAAAGTAAACGTTCTAATAGTATTTTAAGATAAACTCGATTAAGTTAACATAGGTATAATAACAAAGAAAAAATAAATTTAATTAAAGCTATTTTTATTTTTAGTTAACTTGAATAATTTTATATTTTGGTAAGTTAAATGGAAACATACAACTTTTTTAAAATAAAAAGTTAAAACTAAGATTTTTGACTTGAATTTTTATGTTAACCGTTGAAATGTAGGTAGGTATATAGAAAAAATATTAAATTCGCCCAAAAACATAACGATATCTAACTTAATGGAAATAAAAAAATACTAAAAATTCAAGTACTCATTATTTTAGAAAAAAATGAACTTATTTCAAATTTTGTTCAAGAAATTCATTTTTTTTAATACTAACTTTTAACAATGAAAAATATTTTTATAATTTAATTTAAAGTACCTTTATGACTTTTAACTTCATAACTACTCATTAATACATTAATTCTTAGTCTTGTCGAAAACTAGTACGTGAATAGTCTTATTATTATCTTTGTACAAATATAGTGTTAATGTGATAGTGTTATTGCTATATACATCAAAGGAAATCCCGGGGGGGGGGGCGATTAAAGATATGCTACTGCAAAAACTTAACAACTTTTAATATTTTTGTATGATTTTGTAAGGAGTTTTGAAATGTTCAATAAGTTTACTTTGTATCGATTACAGAATTTTTTTTTTCCATTAAAGCAATAGATATTACCTACATAGTAAAAATTTGCAATTTTTAGTAGTGAATAATTACAATTATTAGATAGTCTTAACACAACATTGGTTAAAAGTAGTTAACGTAAAACTCTGTTAACAATATTTTCAAAATTATGTCTGTATGCATGCGTTCCGAAAATCGGTACGATTTTTTTATTATCGTAATCGGTTATTTTCAATAATTTAACGGTAGGTTAAATTGATTTACCGTATCTGCTGATCAGTTATTTTAAATAGATGTTAAATAAAATTATCATCTATGGTTAATTATTATCATTTATCATAATCATACATCACATATTATAATAACAAAATAAAAATGATTTCATTTATTTTTAAATAGATCTAAATGTTGTGCAAAAACTCCCTTTTATAATATTTTCAATATTAAAAACGACAAATTCAAATGTTTTTACATTTATAAAAATTAATTTTCTGTCATTAAGATGCTTTTTGTCTATAAATTGGATTTTTAATGTATATATTATGACTTTAATGGTGAGCAACAACTTGGGAAAACTTAATTAATAACATAACCTTAACTAACTATACAGGTTATCCGAAACAACAAATTATTTATTACCAACTATAGAAATTCATAGACACTATTTTATAAGATACTAGATTAATGAAATACCGAAAATTATAAATAGGAATGTATGAAATTCCATACTCATCCTAGTATACCTTATGTACAGACACTGTATATAGATTGACCTTAAAATATTTTCATAGAATAATGCGATGAATATTTAAACTTGTTTCCATTATTAGAAATGAAAAATATTTTATACTTAATTTAAATTTCATATTATAATTTATAATCACGTTTCGATAATTATATCAGAATAAACACTCTGAAAAAGATTTTGAAATCTTAAAAGTATTTGATTTCTGTTCCTGACTCTTTTTTATAAAAATAATATTTTAAAGTTTAGGTTTTTATTCCGCAGGTTTAATTAAAAAAAATAAATAAAATGAAATATGTGTTCTAATTCTAGTTCTGATTAGAACGGATTTGTGAATATGTCTTTAGGAAACTTATGATTAATTAATTACATTAACATTAAACGATTATAAAAAAAAAGGATCAATAAGGGTTCGGGTTTTTTTGGAGGTTCTTAAAATAATTGAAATTGTAGATTTTGATAGATACCTACTTTATTTTATTGTTATATCCATTTCAAAAACGGGTTCTTCTTAATATTCGGTTTTATTCCATATTTTCGATGGGTAGTCTAAAATATGTTCGCAATTTTTAAAATATAGCTCAGTGTAGTCTCGTAACGATTTTCAGGTTTAGATTTAGATTTTAGATCGTCAGAAATTGTGTAATTCGATTAGCATTGCTGCACTCAATAACACCATTATGTTCTGTGATAACACTAAACACTATTATTTTGTTTTAATACGAAAATTCCAACGAACAGTGTTACCTCATAATATACCTAATAACAATTCATGGGGGGAAATCTCCTGTACCTAAAATTTGACAAAACAAGGTATTTAAAATCTCTGGATTCGAAAAAAAAATATTTTTCTTTTAAGATCAATGAAAATTAATATAAAATACATATAACCCAATAGACCTCGAACGTGACAAAATGCTTGTTTTTTAATTAACTTCTATGTAAACCAAATATGACTGGTATTTATATATAAATATAACTTGCGATTAAAACTTGAAAATATGCAAATCTCCTATAAATATGTGAGATTCAAAAGTAAAATACTCCCCGTGTGAAAATTTTTATTTTTTTGTTAAACCCTAAAATATATTCTATATAACCCTAAATAGTGTATAATAACATATTATTTTTAAACATCTTTAACTTAACGATATTCGTGTGACGAATATTTGAAAATATTAATTTTTTTCCTATTGCTTAATTAATATGATTTTTATCTCTAGTCGAAAATTATGTTTTAACATATAGGAGATTATTTTTCTCCACAAACAATTATCAATATAAATCCGAAATTGTTAAGAGCAATATTGTTAATGTCAAAGATGTCAATGAAAAAATTGGACCTATAAGTTACAACCATATTATTCTGTGGATTATTGGTAACAATTAAGTAGGTAATAGCATAATATACGATTTAGTAATAATAAAAATTCACTTAATTAAATCTAAATATCTAATATTTATTTAATATCATTGTCTTATAGAACGATTCAATACAAGCATATTATATTATTTGTATTATACGTCGAAAGTATTATAATTATTTATTATTATTGCCGCTGTTACTCGACGAGAATACCCAAAACATTAACAAGTCAATATATGTATACATGACCGGACATTCTTGAAATGTCAATTAGATTAATAAATTCAGACAGCAGTTAACGAACTGTTTCATTTAGCCCATTACTATACGTATTTTATTTTTATTATCACTATAATAACGATTTATTAACGTATTCAAACTCATTATACGGTGACATTCTGGAGTAATATTTAGCCTCTTAATTTTATCGTGTATTATAGTTTTTCGAATTTAAATTATTTTTAATAGGGTCGTAAAAACTTACGACTAAATATTTATTATGTATACATCATCGCTTCGAGTCAAGTATTTAATTATACATTAATTGAAAATAAAATCGATTAAATTCAATAATAAAAGATATTATGATAAATCGTTATAACGTTATGTAAGGATTATTGAATTTTCTAGTACCTACCTAACCTGGTAGTCCTATAACTATATTATACAACCAATATATTATAAATGTCGACGATGAACTTTTATATACCTGTATATATATATATATATATATTTATTTTTTTATTTTTTTATTATTATATCATTATTATTTAATAATACTAAATATAACCGTTTCGAAATCTATCGACGGCAAAGTCTAAATGTATAAAATATATTATTTAAAAAAAAAAAAAAAAAAAATGTATACGTTTTATCGAACTGATCTGAAAATACCGAGGTAATTTATCGAGGTATTTGGGGAAGCGTATATATCTATATGTATTATGTATCGTTTAAAATATAAATCGTTTCGTATTCTTATAACGATATTTTTTAATCCAATTTCCGTTCGAATCGTCATTTCGGAGAAGCTATAATAATAATAATAATGTGTACTATATCCGGAGCGTCCGATTTGGTTAAAAAGTAATATTCGAAGACCGGATATTTCTGCACAGCGTACACCGACGGTGGCGACGTGACCTGCTGCCCGTAAGTGTTCACCCGCAAGTCATAAGTCAAGTTTATAGACACGGAATGGCCCCTGCGTGGAGGGACGGGACGGACGATCGCTAAAACACTTAAACACCCGCCCGAATAATTCAACGACCCCGTTATACACGTGTATTCGTTAAGAACAAACGTCATATATTATGATCGTTTTTTTTTTTTTTTTTTTTTTTTTTTTTTGTAGGCGGTAAATTTCCGTTTTATCGCTCGAACCGAACGATATGTGGCCGAAACATATCGTATCATATCAACGTGGCCGTCACACGTAGTTTTCATTAGGTCGTGTTTTGTTTTACGGGAAAATCTCCAAAACTGAAAAGTATACTACGATTTACGATTCGACTGAAAGACGGTACCTATTAGATATAATATTATATCATATTCACGTGGTTATTTTTAGCGAATGATTTCATTATACGTCGTACATCACTGTATCGTTGCTGGCAGTGTTCGAATTGGAAAACTAGAAAAAGGGCTTTCGATAAACGAGCGTTCCTACGAACTATGCGATTTGCATAGGTACTGTAAAAAATCATTATTAAGGCCCTGCAGCGCGCACTAAAGGAGCAAAACCGCTCCGAGCCGATCCGAGGGGTTTGCGAGTCAATTAGAACACATGCAAAGTAATTGACGCGTGCACTACTCATCAGTCAACAATAAAACAAAAACATGATCGGTGTTGTTCGATTTGCTTCTATTTTTTTTTTTCCCGAGCAAAATATGAAAAACAAAAGTCACCGGTACCGTTATTATACCATTAGTTCTTTTCGTGTCTGTCACACGTTTTTGTAATTTTTACTATTTTCAATAATATTTCACTTATCCAATTTATTATTCAATAGTATTATTTTAAAACGGCATACGATCCAGATAAATTGATTAATCTTGTATTTCTAAAAAACCCAAATACGATTTTACCGATAAAGATCATGGCAATAGAATCGTGCAAGATAAATCATATTAAAAAATGAAAAACGTATATCAAATTAGAACATTTTTGTTTTGTTTTGTCAGTGTGCGTGGAATGTGTTCCGAGCTGTTTGGAGAAAAATGTCCCGAGCAGCTCGGAACAGTTTTGCTCTTTCAGTGTGCACCCGGCCTAAGGGTGCTTTTAAAATATTATAAAATAGTAGAGAAGCTCCGTCCCTTTGCGACCCCCATCCCTAATTCGAGCACTAGTTTTTTATATATTGACTGAATTTTTGTCAATTCACGTGCTATAAGGTAAAAGTCAAGTTATTTACCAGATTTTTTTTTAATTCACTACTTTTTAATGATAATGTAAATGATTGCTAGTATTAGCTGGTAATTATTGACTAATAAAGAACCGGTTAATTTTATATTTATTTTATCAATTACATTAAATTCAAATTATCGGAAATAAAACTATATTTTTATTTAGTATTAAATATCAAATTTCGTAGTACACATGACAAAATTAACTAACTCAAGTTAAATATAGTTAGATTCAATTGTTAAGTTAACTTTAACTTAATTGAGTTTATAAAACATTCAAGTTTACTCTTAACTATATAACTTTCATTAATAATTCAACTTAACTAAGTAAAGAAAAATCATAAACTTGCCCAGCTTTACTTAGAGATAAAAATAATAAAGTTATTATTTTCATTGCCCAAATAAAGTTATATTAAAATATAACTCTAGGTTACTTTTACCTTACAAAATACTTATTTACATTACAGCTATTAATTAATTATTTACTATATAATTTATAGTCCTATTAAATACTCTTTTATATGTCATCTTTCACCACGATCAAAATGTGCATATTTTGGACCATTTTAACAAATTATAAAAATATAAAATAAAACAAATAAAATTACACATACGTCAATATTTCAAACTGTTTATTTATTTGATGTTTTAAAAAAATACTATAAAACTCACTAAAAAATCGATCATAATAAAATATACCGACTATATTATCTTATATAATAACATTGATTTTTCAAAAAAAAAATTGCAATAATATATTAAATTATATTTTGCTATTATAATTCATTCAATAATTATATAGTTATATTTGATGAAAAATTCTACACTAATATATAATGGGTCTAAATTTGAGCTAAAGAGTATTTTTAGCGCTAATCATTCATTTAGGCAAGAATTTCACTGGGAATTTTTCTAACGTGGAACCATCATTTTAGGGTAGAATTTTGCAACAAACCACATTATATAGTAAGATTTATAATTAATTTTAGATTTTTTTTAGGGCTACTTGTTTTTGGTACTCCCGATACCCTGCATACGGCTATTAAGTATATTGTTTCGATATACAACGCCCTGTAGGTATATACATGGTGTGCACTGTGCAATAAAGAGTTGGCCGAAAATGTACATATTTAAATCATTCAAACTATAGGTAATCATTTTTTGTCATTTATTTTACCGTAAATTCTCAGTGGTTTTTGGTTGTGATGATTATTAAGTAAGTAAAATATTATTACGATTATTACTATTTGTTGGTGTGCGAACATGGTTTTTATTCACTGCAAAGTATATTATCATTCGCTCAAAACGAAACAGCCCGATGCACCGATTATTCACGAATAAAAATTGCCTTCGTTCACGATCAATGTACTATATATTATTTAATTTTATTATCAACTATTTCCTACAGTGTCGGATTTGAGGAAGGGATGACGTGGCCCCCTCTTTGAACGTTTTCTTATGATTATTCGAAAAGTATCAAATTGATTTTGAATATGGGTTAACCCTTTATTTCTCAACTATCCTTATTCACCTCCCCATTAATAACTTCAGATCTGCACTTGATTGCCTATGTATCGAACCCCTCTCCTTCATAATTAATAGTAATTATTTATATTACGCCACTGAGCACGTAACTTCGGTGAGTTCCATTTTCCCATGAGTATAACTACATAGTAAGTTACTTTTATTTTTAGCAGTAACTATAAACTGTAATGTTACTCATCTCCTAAAATGGAACGATACGCCCTACTGTAGCTATATATTTAACGGGATCATTACAATAAACGTTTTCCGGACGTTTCGCGTCGAATAAACTAAAACAACAAAACCGTGGCGCCTGATTTTTCACGATAACGTCAAGTATTATTGATCGATTGTGAGCAATAAACGCATATATTATATACACTATAAACTATAAAGTATACAATTTGCGTAAATAAAATTACACAATGACTAACTGTAAAAAGTAATTCGTTTTATAAAAATATAGTTGTCAGTGAATAATGTGGAAACAATGATAAATAATAGATCAAAACAATTGTTTATATAGGCGTTGGTGTGAGAAAAATCTCGTGAATTGTACAGGATAACACTTATAAACACTGATGTATCTGTCGCGTGTACCTATACTGTATACATTATAATATAGTCCAAAGTTCATTCCGATGACGGGTGAAAAAATTATACGAGCGAACTAAAGAAAAAAATATTTCGAATAATAATAATAATAACTCTGACGTCTAGTGACTAATGACATACTAGTGAAATAATAAATCAAAAAAATAATATATTTATATATTTTGGAAATAGCGAAAAACAAACCAAATAAATCCGCTCGTCGAAGAGTGTACGGCTGAGAGTACATAAAAGGTAAATATTTTAGTGGATGAAACGAGAGCGTTGAGAGGATTTTTCGGGCAAAGAGACGTGAGTGAACGATTGAGGATTATTGGACAGTAGAAATGGAAAATAGATTATACTCCAGATGCTTCGGTTGCAGCGGAAACGAGCGTGGTGAGATTAATGTTTGAGGCGTGACAAAAAAAAAAATAAAAATATATATACACATTACACACAGTAGTATATTCGGAACAGGAAGTCTTCGAGGATTTTCAGATAAGATAAGGACGATGAAATAAAATAAACCTAGTCAAAGAACGTCTGTTATTATTCACCCGCAAACTATAATGAGATACATTAATAAATTTCATTTCTTTCCGACAAAAAAAAAAAAAATCGCATCCTATATTATCTATATAGGTACTATCTAAATGACCATATTATATAAATGTAATATAATACATTACTTACAATTTATATCATTGCAACCAGTATAATTATACCTGTATTTATACGTATCAGCATAATAATATACACTGAACTTTTATCACGCGTTCAAGTGAAAAGGTTCTAAATCGTTTTTTTTTGTTTTCTTCAAAATGTACCCTTTTTATGCCATCAAAATATTATTAGCATTTTTAAAATGATCATTTCAAGTTGAAAACAATATATTTTGGAAGTTAATTGATAAAAACAAATAGAGAAAATCAATAGGTCCTATATGTTGTATAAGAAAAACTATTGCAAATGAAACCATGAAAACGCTCTCTTGAACCATTTCAAGATGTTTCAAAACTAAATATGGACTAAACGACTAACGAGTGATGATTATTGTAAATATTTGTGGAATTTATCACATATATTGCATACGGTTGTCAATTAATTAATAAAATGTTTTAAATTTTATTTATTTTTTTTTTTGGAACGGATAATATAATAAAATTATTAATGGGATTGATGGAATAAAGACCGAAGAGATGCAAGATTTTCTCATAACTATTCAAGAAAGTGTAATACACTTATACACAAACATTTACCCAATTTAACTTTTAAATTCTGAGTGGAGCGAAAGATTTCTTGTTTTTATAGTGATGTTTAATTTTTTTTCTGTAAATATATTTCAACAAATACACTTGATACAAACACTATATAAATGTATGTACCCATTTTTAGTAGTAATCTAATAAGGAAAGTAGGTACTTTATAGAGGTAATTATTAGATTTTTCGGTAAACAGGTAAAGGGCTATTCAAAAATTACGTAAGTACCTAGAGGAAGGTCTTCTCACGTGCAGATATGTATATACCTAATATATACATACATCATACATGTTTTAAATATTTTTGTTTAACCTTGTGTAGCCTATCTGATATTTATGTATATTACTTAAATCAAATAAGACCTAAATGCATAAAAATTGTACTTTTTATTGTGATCAAATACGTATTTTGGTAACACAGACAGGGTTTGCACTGAAGATGATAACTTCTTTACCGAAATACATATTTGCTTACAATAAAAAGTAAAATTTTTTGCTGATTTGGATCTTTTATTTAAATTAATTATCCACAAGTACTCAAATATAAATATGTATACTATCCCAAAATCCAATCAGAATCGTTTTATCCAAAGAAATTATATATTACTCCTTACAATTATACTCCTTACTCCCTAAAATTATAATATAATATAGAAAAAATATTATATTTTAAAACAAAGTCAAATTTGTTTCCTTATATTTTTAGATATAAATCAAAAATTACCTAAAAGTTTAAAAAAAAATTCATTATTTGAACATAAGTAATATGTATATCTGATACACACTTATCGCTATTATCTAGCATTCATAAAAATAGATACAAATCCATTGAAATCTGAGCCATCATAATAATAATTAATGATAACTGCAATATCATGCGAGTTACCGTTGTGATTTTTCAAAAGAATTAAAAATACACGACTATGATTTATGTAAAATCAGAGATTTTCTAAATAACAACCCTTAACGGCGCTCTTTAAAATAAAGAAATTTATTTCAAATTTTTTTAAATCGCATTAAATGTATAGTTTATTGAAAAAACTTATATCATCCGGAATTTTCCGATTTTCCCCTCAAAGATCTTCAAGAATGTACCTATTATTAATTATTGTCTACAGATTAAAATATACTGGTTTTTAGGACGACAAAATATAAAGGTTAAAATGTAAGATTTGTACTTAAGAGGATACTATACCCGCATTTTCTGTCTCCGTCCATCTAATTGGCAATATAGCAAAATTGTACAACGCAAAATTGAAATTATGGCATTTTGGTTAGATTTAGAGCTTAAACACCTATTATCAAATTTAACGAGAAGAATAATTTCGAGTGAGCCTCATGGGCTTTTTGTAAAATATTGTCAGAAAAAAAAAGTGACGGCATTTTTAGTTTTTGATATTTTCAAATAGCTTTAACTTTTTCGTCAGACGATATTTTACAAAATGCCCATGAGGTTCACTCGAAAATATTCCTTGCTTTAAATTTTTTAATAGGTGTTTATACTCTAAATTTAACCTAAACGCCAAAATTTCGATTCTGCGTAGTGTGATTTTTCCATATTATCTGTTAGATAGACAGAGACCACAAATGCGAGTGTAACATCCTCTAAATATCGAAAATACCGGTCCTTGACCACAGTGAGGAAAAACGGTAAGCCGTTGAAACGTTTTCTGGGCCTGTAAGAGTGTTCAACATATTGTCTCGACAGTTGTATTGTCTTCTTAAGGATATATATATATATATATACGCATGTAGAACGTAGTCCCTCCCCCCCCCCTGTCATTTTTTGCCTATTTTGGCACTGATAATATTATAACGTGTACAATTTCTGTATAGTCGACGAGAGAAAATCGTTAGTTTTCATAGAAGTATATGGGTAGGTAGGTGTTATATAAGATGTTTTCGTCGAATATTCGCGTATAATACCGTAAGTTTTTAATATATTAAAAAGTGATTTATTCGAAGCGTTCCGAAGAGGAGCCTGTTATATTTTGCCGTGTCTCTTTATTATTAATCCGAAAACGTTAATAGCGCGTATAGTGTTTTAATTAAAACACGCGCGGGCACATAATTTTCCTCGTGCGTCGTACGGGCGACGTGAACGGCAGCGTCGGCGAACTGTCATACGAGTACCCACCTTATACTTAACATGCATCTATATAAACGACGATATGATAATATTGTACATTATACGTCTTTTCAATTTCGAAACAAATAAATCCCGTGTGATTAAACGATTGTCAAACGACGTATAGAAAGATGAACGACAATAGTTTTATCAAAAATCGTATATAGGCTTCGTACACCTTACTTCAGGGCACGTATTCTATTGGAGGGGTACGATTGCTCCCTCCAGCTTATAAATCGCGATTTTACAAAATGCGCTACTTCCGCAAAAATGCCCCCGAAAAATTGGAGTCCCTATAGTATACGTATTATTGAATGAGTTACTAGTGGTGGTCAACATTATTTTTTATTGCGAAAGCTGTAACAAAAAAAAAAAAAAACCGTTCATTGCTAGAAAACAATTTTGGGAGGGGTGAATTATTTTGAAATGTCTTAGATTCTTAGTGAGGCGAGGAATGTATTGGTTTGTTTTTTGCGATTTTTTTTTTTTTTTTTTTTTTTTTTTTTTTTGTATACGACTATGCACATTTTTTCGAGTAGAAAGAATCCAACAAGAATTTCGAAGTAAAGAGCTTTTTTAATATAAAAAAATGTTTCTAGTTGGTATAGGAGGTACCTACTTTAAAGTGGTAATATTTATATTATTAAAAGTAATAATAATAATAATAATGATAAATATAATAATATGATTATCACCAAGTAATATATTGTTATCGATCACTGTTATCAAAAATGTAGATCGTGTATACGCAAATTGTTGAACTAGATCCAATTTCGTGGTAATCTAGTTAAACGTGCATTAACATAGCTAAAAATTTTGGTTAACCGCGCTAACCGAATCGTAATCATCCAATCACAGCGTAGAAAGGTAAGTGCACGTACACGCGAACATCGCTATAGAAACCCACCTTAAAGGAAATTAACCTTTTATAATAGAAAATGTTTATAAATAGGAAAATAACTAATTATGTTATCGTGGTTACTGATATTTTACTTGTTAAATATTAAAAAATACGCTATAATCTAGAATTCTGAAGGCCAGATGACATTTTGTGGCGGGCTGTAGATTGGCCACCATTGAGTTATACTATATAAACGGTCTATTTAACAAAAAATCACTGATTAATTTCATTCGCAGTAGATAGAATCAAATCGTCCAAGAACGTTATTAATATGGAAAAAATGACTACAAATTAAAGCACTTGAGAGTATAAAAAGGATCCATCTAACATTAATATTATATTTTTATTTGTACGAAAAGGTTTTCTATCTATGGAACTGTTTCATGATAATGATTTTCATTTGTTTATATTTTAAATAACTATATAATTAGTGGTTATAAATTCGAAAAATATAATAATTGGTACTGTTTAAACAAATTGAAGTTTATTTAAAATTTGGTTTCAATAGGATATGTGAAAAAAAGTTATCTGAATGACCATTAAAATCTTGAACGATATTTAAAAGGTACAAGATGGAACATATTTTTATACATACGACAGTTTACTGAACTATAAAGTTAATAATTCATATTATATTATGATGAAATTAATTTATAAATAAACATTACACATTTTATTGTATTTCGTTCACTATTAATATCACTGTTATTTGGCATTTTTAATTGTAATATTTTTTAAGGATATGGGGGATCATTCGTGGGAATCTCTGTCCTCTGCATACTCATATACTGCAGCATTATATCACTATCATTTTTATAATATGTCTCGTAGTATAAGAAATAAAATCGCATGGGCCTAATAATGTCCCCAAAACCATTAATAACTTAACAGACAACAAGATTATATTATCATGAGTGTCCCAGAATAATTTTTATTATATTGAACGAATTTCAATATGTAATATGAATAGAGGGAAAACATGAGAAATTATGCGTTTAAAAATTGTTTATTTAATTCATTATAAAAGCTAAACAATTTCTATCGACTTCTAAACAATTTTAATTACCCTCTACGCGCATAATAGTGTCAAAATATACGTGTTTTTCAACCCATCGTCATAAATTATAAAATACTAAATGGGAGTAGGTACGATGCAGTAAACTTTCAATTATTAATGTTTCGAAGTTGAAGGGGAAAGGGGACAAAGTGACTAGTGGCTTTATTCCTCTGCACACTTTCAAAATTTTACCAAAACCAATATATATATTTATAATAATATTATTTAAAAAATGTATACGTCTACTACGTAGTATGTACATTATATTACACAATAAAACCGAAAATTACAAAAAAAAAATAAAAAAAATAAAAAAATACCTTTTTTTTACGTTTAAACTACAATGCTCGTGTTATATTTTCAGACGACCGGTGTAGTCTCGTTGTCATTTTTTTTTTTATTTTTAGAAGGGGGACTTCAACTGGGAATAAATTATTTTGAGCTTCCAAAAGTCCCCATCTCGATCCCCCTCCCCCCTCCCCCATCACCGTGTAGCTTACGTTATTATTATTATTATTTATTAACGTGGTCCGATAACACGGCGGTGTATAAAGAATATATCTCTGTTTATACGTTCACGATTCATTAAATTCTCTCGCGTTGTGATGTTATACACATAGGTACCTACGCGGCAATCGCATTTTTGTTGTTTCGGTGCACCCCTATAAATGGGGATAGGGAGGCTCAAAAATAAATACCGTACCGAACGGCGATGATTTCGCGAGCATACCGCCGAGGTTAGGTTAGGTGGTGGAGGTCGGTGTTTGTAGTGCCTTGTTGCGGCGGCGGGGGAGAGGGGGGAGGGGGGAGGGGGGAGGGGGGAGGGGTCGGATGGAAGGAGGAGAGACGCGATAAATTTCGAAACAGTCATGGCGCGAAATCGCTGGCAAACACAGGCGATCCGTGCGCTACCGTCGCTCAATTAATTAATCATAAACCGTGAGTTTTATACACATATTATAATAATTAAATGCAAACAATGAATCATTTATGGTCCAAGGGGCCCACGACCGACGAGGGGAATATAATCAAACGCCACGTACAGCGCGTCCCTTCCAAGACGCGCGGTATACGCGGTATATGCCAGGCACACACCGAACGGGGTTATACCGATCAGCTCTGCTGCAGTGTGTGTGTGTGTGTGTGTGTGTGCGTGTGTGTGTGTGCGTGTGTGTGTGTGTGCGTGCGTGCGTGCGCGCGAGTGTTTGCTTTTTTTCAGCAGTGATGCCAACCACCTACCCTGCAGCCTCGCCCCACATTTAGATACCGGCACCTTTCGAAAATCACGTGTAACACGAGGGCGACGACGATCACCCAATATAACGGAGTATTTTGAGGATACTTTTGGTCGATTTCCAAATGTTTTTATAGATTTAGATACGCGTGCGAGGGACGTGTGGCTTCCCCACTGCCACAGTACAGTACGTTTCACAGTATATTTATTTTGTAGGATTTTTTTCCGAATAGGTATATTGTTGACATTAGAATAATTGGTTTTCTTTCAATTATTTTTTTTTCGTTCGTTGGTTTTCAGTCGATCGTAACTACGAATATCCACACATTATTTTTTTTTTTTTTTTTTTTGTCTACAAATAATACAACATTAATAACTAAACAATTTTCAACTTTTAGCTTAAACGCTAGCAAGCACCCGATTGAGCACAGCTCTTATCGTTTATAAGTCATCAACACTGAGAATTTTTTCTCCTTTTTGTATCCGCGTAGTTTCGTCTGTGGAAAAATTATCAAAACACGATTTCAAAAAAGGTATCATTTATTTATCATGATATTTTACATGAAGATAAAATGAAATACATCAATGTGATACCATAGACTACAGTAATTAAGTTACATCAGAGCAGACATTTTCGAGTAATCTGAAATACATATAGTTGAGACAATTTTTCAGATATTATGTTATATCAATGTGGGTGCACTGTTCGATACAAATTGCACGATAACATGGTTCATGAAATGATAGTGATATCGAGTTATTAATAATAATCAATCAAATTACACGATTTCTGGTAGTTTACTTATCAATGATGATACAATATAAGTTTATCATATTATATTTCATAGTTTTTTTTTTTTTTTCAGGCTTGCACTCAATACGTTTTACGGCAATACGGCAATAAGTACGTATATAATTTATTATTAGTGGCCATTTTGATTTCACCTGTTTTATAGTAATACTTCATAATCATTATAGACAGCCTACATTCTAAGACCGTGAATAGAAGAAGAGTGGCCAACTACCTTGTCACATCTACAGTGGGTTCCATATTTTAGATCCGACCCCCGTCACCCACAACCTATCAATCCAATATCTCTGATTCAATAATCAGCTACCTATTTAATCTGCATATCTTTGATTAGCAATACTAATAACATATTATATTGAATAGGTAGCCATTTTGAGAGAAAAAAATTTGACAACCGGGTTTTTTCCTTCATGCTCTTCACATTATCATCATGCATACAGATGTCCTCGATCAGGTCGCAGCCCCACTATATATTTGAGTACAATAATATCGCAGTTGTAATGCCTATAATGTCATATTATGATATTCAATGTAACATTATAATATGTATATAATATATATTGTATTTATATTTTGGGTATGCTGACAAACAGATCCGGGTCATGTAGAACCCGATAACCATTTTGATAAGAATTGTTACCCGGTTGACACATCCAGATCCAGATCTGGACTGTCGACATTTTACACCCGATCGTTTAGATCTCATTGGGACATTTAGATCCCAAAGTATTTGTGACAATTAGATCCCACATTAGATGCCAAAGAGGTCCCAACTGATTGATAATTGATATTATATTATTATCACAACAGCAAGATTCGATTTAAAGGACGGCTTTAGATATATAAATAGATAAAATCTAAAGCCGTGGTTTCAAGATAAAAACTTAATAAAAATTCAATATATTAATCGTGTTCAAATATTACATTGTCGGACCACTTTTATAACAGGCGGCCATAAGAGTTTGGTCTCCTTTGGTCTAGTCTTCATGCTTATAATATGACGTATATTAAAAGTCTATGGTATTAACTGATAATAATAAAAACGATAAATGATAATAGATGGACTTCTAGATCAAGATTAGACATTTGGATTTCGAGACAATTAGATCTATGTTGTTACCAGACTATGCATGGTTGTGATCTGGATGACGCGGGTACTATTTGTTCATACAGCTACATTTTGTATTAACGCGTTGTGGCTGTATGAACGAATAGTACCCGCGTCATCCAGATCACAACCATACTTCTGGTAACAACATGGATCTAATTGTCTCGAAATCCAAATGTCTAATCTTGATCTAGATGTCCATCTATTATCATTTATCGTTTTTATTATTATCAGTTAATACCATAGACTTTTAGTATATTATAAGCATGACGACTAGAGATGAGGAGACCAAACTCTTATGGCCGCCTGTTATAAAAGTGGTCCGACAATGTAATATTTGAACACGATTAATATATTGAATTTTTATTAAGTTTTTATCTTGAAACCACGGCTTTAGATTTTATCTAGGTGTGTACATATCTAAAGCCGTCCTTTAAATCGAATCTTGCTATTGTGATAATAATATAATATCAATTGTCGATCAGTCGGGACCTCTTTGGCATCTAATGTGGGATCTAATTGTCTCAAATACTTTGGGATCTAAACGTCCCAATGAGATCTAAACGATCGGGTGTAAAATGTCGACAGTCCAGATCTGGAACTGGATGTGTCAACCGGGTAACAATTCTTATCAAAATGGTTATCGGGTTCCACATGACCCGGGATCTGTTTGTCAGCGTACCCATGTTGTGTAATTTTGTTTGGTCTGCAGATGGCATGTGCGCGCGGTATATAATAATATCATAACTACTGAAATACGTCTAACCGAAATGTGTACCTCATACATTTTCGTTCACGCCGTCTATATATAAGTATAGTACGGAAATATTCCACGCGCGTATTATTTTACAGCGCGGGACCCGAGCGCGAACGTGTTGGCGGAAACGTCCAAAAACATATCCTTTTCGGATCTATTAATATATTACCTATATATACGGTATAATACGCATTATTACGCATTTATTCACACGTTACACGCGTACATTGTATTATATCATATTAATAGGTATATATATATATTATATATACAATGTGTGTGTATATAGTTACGATACGACTGGTGTGCGATATTATCGTCCGCAAGCTTCTGTGCGGTGGACGTCGAGGGTATCGCCCGGGCGAATTCTATTATAGCGAAACGGTAATTTACCGATTTTCCGATTAAATGCGATCCGAATTCATTAGATTCCGACATGACCGCCGACGCCGGTTCAATATCCTTCATTTGGTCGGTATCGCGTCACGCCTTCATACGCCCGTAATATTAATCATATTATATTAATATCACTATTACTGTTGTTGTTGTTGTTGTTGTTATTATTATTACAATACGACGACATATCTCGTTAATGCGTATAATAATTATTGTAACAATAATATCGCTAATCAAAATCAATATATATATATATAAATACCTATACACTATACAGTGCTCAAACTGGGGGAAGGGGTTGCGCAGGGGGACAGAGCAGCTCCCGTACAGTTTTATAATATTTAGCAAGCACCCTTACTAATTATTTCTTATGGTATACGTAGAACGCTCATTTATCGTTAAAGCCCGAAAGTACCTCGTTTTTTTTTTTTTATTTTTACAATTCCAACACTGTATATATATATATATAGGAAAAGCCCCCCCCCCTCCACAACCAAAACACCAGTTGGAAATTTGAAATTTCAATCGGCAAAAACGAAAATTTGATCATTTTTTTTTTTTTTTTTTTTTTTTTGCTTATATTTACGGTATGAAGGAAGTATTTCGGTATTTAATTCGAAAAAAAAAGTCGATGACTTTTTTTTTTTGCTTATTTACGTTTCAAAAATGTATTTCGTCGGTATTTTCAAGGCACACACGTGCCCCGTCCCTCACAAATATTTTTTCGTGACGTCTCTGATTATATGTTATATTTTAGGTAGGTACGCACACGGTTCAAATCACGGTGAATTCACGGTTCCAAGGTTCAAGCTTCTAAGCACCGGCTTTCGGCGATTTTGATTGAAAATTTTCACGCGGGCTGAACCTAATTCAATAACGATTAAAATTTAGTGCTAGGACCGTTCAGAAGTTCAATAATAGACAGACCGCGATGGTTCAAAACTGGACCGCGGACCGTCGCAAAAAATTATTGAAAAGAATTCTTCTGATGACCCACACGATTCGTCGCAAATAATCCAAGGGTGCACTGGATTTGAACTAATGACCAACGACAATATAGAGGTACCTACCCATATTTAAATTAACGCACTAACCGACCTATACCCACCGCCTAAGATACCAGGGGGCCAATTCTTGAAATCGTTCGACTAATTCTCGCATGCGACAAAAGTCATCGATTGTATCGCATGCGACCATAAATTGGTATTCTCAAACTATAATCGATAAAATTATATTGCTTGTCGAATGCGATAATCTATATCGAAGGAACCATTATGGTGACAACACAAAACCTGGATTCTAACCTTAAACTTGAACATTTTTAAATCGTTAAATAGTAATGTCTTATCTTTTATCACTGATTTTAATGTTAATTTGTATTTGTATTAATACTTTAAGATTTGTATATACTCGTATACTTATATAGTTTTTATTTCATAGTATATTCTTAAATGTGTTATTTATTTGTATATACGAACTAAGATATATCTTAGTTCGTGGTTGTATATTATATATTTTATTATAATGTCTAAGGCAAGGCCCACACAATCCCAAATGAAAACTTTGGTCGAACTTATGGCGAAAGATCCACTATTGTGTTCCGGTAAATTTACCCAAACATTTACACAAAAAACTGCAAAACAAAAATTTGTCGTACATTATCATTCAATAGCTCTTCGTGCAAATTATTATTATTCATCGCAAACAGCATTGCTATCTCGTCAAAATTAGCCATTTTAAACTATAATAAAATTGAAGAACGGGAAATTCAAAAGCGATTTAAAAACCACAAATCATTCAAATCAATAAAAAAAAATGCATTATTATTATCAACCACGGACGTATTATCACAGAATATAACGTTATCAACTAATTTAAAAATTATTTCATGCGACTAAAGTTTGTCACTGATTTTTACCCAGTAGACAAACAGTCGAATGTTTTTCGTTCGACTAAAGTCATATATCTTTTCAAGAATACCAAATATTTATTTTCATGCGATAAAATATTTATCACGTTCGACAAATTATGTCACGATTTCAAGAATTGGCCCCCAGATCGAGTGTAATATATTCATTTAAGGTACGGTTCAATTTATGTGAAATATACGTTGTATTTTTATACGCATAATGTATAATATTATGTTGTGAATATTGGTTTGAGGTATGTGCTATGTTATATATTTGACAGTTATTAACACACATATACATATTATATATAAACTTCAGTGGCGAATCCGTCGTGGAGGAAGAGGAATTTGTCTTTTGGCCATATTTTTTTTATTGTACCCATTTTATAACAATTTCATTAATTTACATAATATATTTGAACATCTAATAAAATAGTACACATCTTTGTACACCCTCTCCTAAAATCTAGCTTTGAATCTGTCACTAATAAATACGTGAGTTTTAATACTTGAACTTTGAATGGTCCATGCACAGGGTTTGTAATAAACCGCTCACGCACCAACTAAAACGAGTTTTGTACGACATTTATACGTTTCTACGGTTCTTATTCGTATTACTCAGACACCATGAAAACTTGTAAAATTAATCACAAATACAAAGGTTCAAGAAATTAAATTGCACTGTTCGTGAACCTGCATCAGTCGAGTTCGAGGTGCACCGACCGGGAACCAAGATTTTGCTACTTGGGAATGTTTACTGTATGTCCAACAAAATTTTCCTTTTTCGCACGGTCACCCTTTTCTGGGGAGTAAGGACAAGAGACGGGATACTTTTATTTCTCCTGAAAAATAAAGTAAAATATAGTGTTATTTTTGAATATTGCCTACGACAATAAACCGCCAAAATATTAAACGTTTTACAAGATTTTTGAAAAATTTGTATACCCTAAACTCCCAGTTTTTTTGACATAAGTATACATCGATATGTGTACAGTTTTTTTTAGAGAGGAGAGGAGGCGAAAACCAAGCGAGATTTCGGAAAACCTACTTTATTAACACATTAGTGGTGAAGGACTATCTCCTATAGAGAGAGAAGGCCATTTTTCAAAGCTAGCGAAATATATTTTTAATTAACTAATAATTATTATAAATATAATAACATAATTATCTTCTAAAATCTTTGATAGCCAATTATTAGGGAACCCGATAAAGTATACATGAATTGAGGTATACACGAATTGCACACAAATGTATAGTTCCATTAATAATAGATGTTGTTTCAGATAAGTGTTGCATTCAAGCTAGTATATTATACATATTGTATACGCATTTTTTTTTTTTTTTTTTTGATAATTTTGTCACGTAATATTTAGGTATATAGTTACTAGTATTAAGTGTAATTTTATAATAATCTCGTATAGCTAGTAGGTAGTGTGAAAGGCAAGAGGAAATCACGGCATTAAAATCTCTAGTAGATATCTACTTTTTCTATCGTCTAAGAATATAGGTAAATATACAGAGTGCGTGATTGAAAGGAAGAGAACTGTAAGACGACGACTGTATAACTCTTATATATAGGACAAAAACAAAAATAATGTAAAAGTCGAGACTTTTAAGGAATTATAAAATAAAAACGAACAATCGTTTAGAATGGAGAAGTATTGGAGTTGTAGACCAACTCACCAGTTGGAAACAAAGGAAAAAAAAGAGTGTTTATGAAGTATTATAAGTATTTCATAAAATTAACTACTAAGTACCAATATTTTATAATTATTCGTAATTAAAAATGTACCAATTTATTTATAATTTGACTTTAAGTAGTATAATATAGATGATTTTATGAAATTTTAAAAAATTCATAAGAATATGATTTTTCTATGTTTTATCATATATATACATCGATAAAATATAGGTTATTTATTATCTATAACGTTAGGGCTAAAATGTTAAGATCAAA
>CAWVNS010000077.1:0-30762 GCA_963930675.1 Gnaphalium uliginosum
AACTAAACTATTAGTTATCTATAATGTATCATCCTGTCGTATGTATAAAAGAAGTAAGTAAAGTCAACAAATACATATAGCTGTGATAAAAATCTGTTTGGTAATCGCTACATATTTAATATTTACCTACAACTTAAAACCAATTGTAATCACTACATAACACATTGTATCCACTGCGTAATACCGTTTTACTAAACATAAATTGTAACTATAACCTAACCAACTGTTGTCATGGGTGCAACCGAAAATCCTGGTAATATCAAATATATTCTGGTAAATAATAACCATATTTTTTTTCAGTGTATAAATATTATAGTGTAGGTATTATAATATTATATTATCTAGTTTATATATTGTTATTTTAATGAAATGTATAAACTGCAGGGCCGTCCGTCCTTATAGATAGAGTGGGTCTAACATCCCATCTGCAAATCTCGTCGGGAATCCTGACATTTTCTATTTTTGTCGACAAAATATTTATTATTAATATGTTTTGTATGCTTATATTTACGTTTTTAGGAAATAATTCGTCGGCATTTAGTCGCAAATCCATAGATTTGTCGACGAAATACGTAAAAAGAGTTGATGATTTTTTTTTTTTACTTACGTTTTCATGAAAGGATTTCGTCGGTATTGAATCTGTCGGCACCTCCCCCCATTTTAAATATTTATTCGGGACGGCCCTGCGCGTATGCAAAAATACGGTTTGAAGAAATTTGGGGGAAGTTTAAACCCCTAAACCGATCTTCAAATCCTGTCTGCTACAAGTCTGTAGGTATTACATTAGCCTGGCCAATAGGCGATATTGCGACGGTTATATAATATTGTACGTGCCATTTTCCTTCCAATAGATACAGGGCCGGCTCAAGGTACAGGCGAGCTAGGCGCCAGCCTGGGGCGGCGATTTTCGTACTTATTTGGGGAGATGGGTCGAACGGTCAGACCAATTTTTTCTTTTTTGCTTATACGTTTTCAAAGAAGTGTTTTGTAAGAGTATACGCCTATTCGTCTTATTCGCGTTTTCAAGAAAGTAATTCAAGAAGGTTTTGGAAGGAAATGTATATAATAGCAATTTTTCGGTCGAGCCGGCCCTGTATAGCTAAATGACTACCTACGTCGTGTCTGTTCGGCCCTTTGTTCGGCCGGAAAACGCACGCCGCAATCGTGTATTTCACAGATAATACACGAAAAAAAAAATAATAATAAATAGTAGATACGGCCAGCGTTCAAATAAAACTGCAGCGGTCGCCATATTCCCGGTCACGGTACGACGCGCGACGGCCCCGCGGAAGTGTGGGTAATGTGTCCCCCCGCTCGCGTACAGAGCAGGCACTCACTCTACAACCTGTACAAAAACGGTAACGTATTGTGTATTATGGTAATGTATAATAATGTCTCTACACGCTATTGTAAATGGTGTGAACCGGAGAAAAATAAAATGGCGGCTTTCGTGCCGAAATATACACCGTTTAGACACACGATGATGTGTTTATAATATGGGGATGGTATGTATATACGGACATTGCGGTGTGTTAAGTACGCTCGATCTACCTGGTGGGAATCCGATTTCACGCGATTCGTGGACCTAATTCGACACCCACGCACAACATGGCGTGGAAATTTAAAAAAACCATCGATGAACACCAAAAACGTAATAGGTACGTAATAACTATACGCGGTAGTTAAAATCATAGCATATAAGTAGATAAATAGGCATGTCAGCTGCTATAATTCCATTTTCGCTATGACCACGCATGTTCCCCACACGGCGTGGAATAAACGATAACAATATCATGGACGTAAGAGTCTTGGTCTCTTAATGCGATAATCTGGTATAAACGAAATGATAATGCCAGTGTTTTATTAATAGATATATTAATTCATAACGATATTACAACGATTATTTTAAATTAAGCCGGGAATAATTTTCCTATGAATTTTGTCGTTTATTCCATGACAAAATAAACGGGTATGACAGCTGCAACTTACATGTTTTGGTTGAACTCGCGCAATCGTGGTGGACGCTTTTCTCCGGCTTACTATCATCTCAGTATCTACTTGTCCGCACTCGTGTAGATATAATAAATACACCGTACTTTCCAATGGAATTTCGCATTATCTACTGCACTGTTGATACCAGTTGATAATAATCATATTATCACACAAAAAGTGTGCGCCAGCGTACACGAGTGTAGGTATATGGGAAAACACCAGAACTTAAATCGTGCATACCGAGAAAAGAACATTGATAAGTTTTGGAGAAAAGCAATATGGCGGTACTTGCGCGTATCACAAAGTCGCCAGCATACCTGTTTGTTTTGTCATGGTTTATACCGTGTCTGGGGAACATTTTCTGCGCCGTGTTATCTAACTGACATGCCCGTTTACTTATTAAAAATGACGTGCGAAACGTACGTGGACGTTAAACCGCATTTCGCGTGCACCTACGACACGGTTTACCGCACTCCGGAACACATCGGTACATCGCATTCGGTGCAATTACACATAATTTACGTATATACTCGCAATTAAATATGGTGTATATACGACAACAATAATAATATACTTCTATTGTTTCCGCGACGTTTTTTACCGTATATACATAGGCGTATATTGTGCGCCGGAATATACATATACAATATACATAATATGGCAATACTCGAAATTCTTTGCACTGTCTTTTGTTCTTTTGTCCCTGTGGAGGGGGCTAAGAATACCTCCACGGTTTCCTCATGCCTGTCGTAAAAGTCGACTAATTGAGGTTGCGTCAGGTCGACAGCCGGCATAAAACTTGTCAAAAAGGTATGAGGAGTCTTAAAATGAATATAGGCGAGTTTTATCATCTCGGATGTTCGAGTAAATTTTATAAGGCAGTGGGGAGACCTGCAATGATGTATGGAACAGAATATTTTGCAGTAAATAGAAATATAGAATAGAGAATGAGTGTCGCTGAGATGAAAATGTTAAGGTGAGAACAGAGATGAGTACAGCCGACCCCAAATAGTTGGGAGAGAAGGCAAAGGAGAAGAAGAAGACTCGAAATTCTTTTGCACGGGATATTATTATAAACCTATAACGATATGTGCGCGTGTTTTTCTTTTTTTTTTAACACCGATTGTTTTCATTTTCTCATTATCGTTGGTAATTATTTCCAATCGGCGTCTTCCGCGTTCCAAACTCGTACTGCACAGTGCACATCACATGGATATAGACGGTATACCGTCCGTCGATGTGGTTAGCGGGGGACTGCGCGCGACCGTACCGCACTGAGAATTTTCGTGTATTTTTCCCGGCGACACTCCACCATGACTAAACGTATATCCCGTTAAATTCTATATCCTGTCTATCATAATTGCAAGTGATATCTGCCCTAGACTCTTCCTGCATTTTTAAAAATATAAACAGTCCTGGCAATAATTAGGATCAGGGCCGTCCCGAGAGGGGTTATCTTCCCCCCTCCCACCATCAAATCTGGAAAGTAGAAAAAGTGATCCTTTTTTTTTTCTCTCTCTTCAATTATTCACGTTTTGAATTAAGTATTTGGAATTCAGTCGGTTTTGGAATTTTGGAATTCAAACTGTAATTTATCAGGACGGATTATTGATTTTTCGGGACGGCCCTGATTATATATAGGATGTCCTTATTGCGGTAATATACGTTCTTGCGATTGAAAATCATCATGGCATATTGTATAGACGTTCTTTAATGTTACTTAGAATAAACTCGTGAAAATTCTAAAACATCATTTTAAATGAATGATGACCACAAACTTCATACCTATTTAGCTTTATTCGTAAAGTACATATTTCTTTCATAACTGCAGAAGCATGCAGTGTATGCAAACTCGGATAAAATATTGTTTAAAATTATTTGGAATACTTCCAAAAAAAAAAAAAAAACATTCAGAATATGTATTCGGATACTTTATGATAATTTTATTCCCAAAGTATGTGTAGAACACTTTACAAAAAGTATTCCAAATATTTTTAGAAAACTTTTTCTTATCTTTTATATATACTAAATTTCAATAATGAAAATATTAAATACCCGCCTAATAAGTATATATTACTACCTATTTAATCGGACATAAAATGTTATAATAGTATACTATACTGTTAACAATATGTGTTTGAGGCAGTGGAAAACAGAGGGGGGGGGTTGTTAAGCTCCCTTCGTAATTTAAGAAAAATACAAAAATTTATTAAATTACCCAAAAATCAAAACTTTTAAAAAAGCAATAAAAAATTACCAAATAACATGTACCAAAAATAACTTCATATTTTAAATAATATATTATATATTAAATTATATATAATAAATATATTAATTTCATCTATATGTTATCAATTTAAATCGTATATTATAAATTAATACATTGTACATAATACATAATATCACCTACATAAATTTATATACTCAAGTATTTAAACATACATATATACACCTATTTATTATAGGCAGTAAAGATTTTTAAATCGTAAATTTTTTACATTTAAAATTTAAAAAAATATTTTATTCATCTTTAGCAATTTATAAAACCTATATCTAAAATGTATCTATAAAATATATAATAATTAATAATATACAGTTTGATACTATATAAAAATGATTAGTTTATACAAATAGAAAATTAAAAAAATTTCAGAACCCCCCCAACATTTTTCCCGAGTACGCACCTGCAGGTTTTAAATACTAATAAATATATATATATATAAATAATATTAATTATTAAAATGTCTTAATTATTTTAGAATTTAAGCGTACAGATTACAATGAAGTCTGACAGAAACACTCTAAAAATATTGCTTTTAAATATAATATATAATTGAAACCTTAAAAGTATTACAAGGAACAAAATACTCTTAAAGAATATTCAAAATAGGTAGTGTATTAAATGTACTTTCAAAAAAAAAGTATTTAAAAAGTATTCGGAATACTTTTCAAGTGTTCCGAATACAGCTGCATTTCGAATACTACCCAATTCCGAGTACACCTATATGATATTTATAGGTTGTTGTTTTTGGAAATTGACGATCGTACATGTACATACATACTTTGAAACACTTAAACTATTGAGTTTACTGTAACTCACAGAATTCGATGACCCAAATGTAGAGTCTAGCGTCTAGAGAGAGAAAAATCCGAATGGCTGCAATATGGCGGTCTTATCAAATTGCTCATAGTCCCTTATCACATATCTCTTATCTCTATCATCAAGACCACAGATTATATGAAAATAAATAATAAAACGCAAACGTAAAAATATTATATAGTACCTATATTGTTTTTAACGTCACAAATTATAATAATAATGCAAATATACAGTAATCGGACGATGGCCGATAGGCGATAATACTGAAATGAATATGCAACTTAAATATTAATTATAATATAAAAGGAACGTATATATCACAGTAAGTTAAATAGTCATATAAATATGTTTTATAAAATACTAGTCAATAATAACAATTGTTCAGAAATTAAAATATTCATTTGTCAAAACAAATTATACGTACAATACACACATTAAACTTTTTTTTTTTTTTATTTAACTTACAGTTAAATAGTCAACAGTTAATTAATTTTATCACGACTATGCTTGTCGTAGCTACTAAGAACCATCTTCGACTCTACTAATATGTGAAGGTGTAAATCTGAGCATTTGAGGGTTTGGGAAATAAAAGGATGTAAATCTTGATTGTATAGGTAGGTAGTAGATACTTAAATTATTTCATCAGAACTATGAAAAAAAATTCAATATATATATAATTCGGGTTCTAAGTTTGAAATATTTTAATGGAACTCAATTTTTTAAAATTACAATCATTTTTAATTAATTATTATTACATACTATTTTCAAATATATGATTATTATAATATAAATATTAATTAATAAAAAATACGATGTAATCAGTAATTTTGTGCTAAAATTTCAGAGTGATGTGTTAAGATAAAAATGTATAAATAATATAAAATATTATCTGTAGAATAGCCATAGGTAATAAATATAAGATAGAGATGCTTAAGAGAATATTATAAGAAATTTGACACGGCCGGCATATTGCGGCCATTCGGATTTTTCTCTCTCTTGTGACCCAAATGTAGTAGAACGGTATCCAAAATATTGTCGTGCAGTGGCGGCTCGTGGGCTTTGAAAGTGGGAGGGCGATTAAAAAACACTATTCATTTTTGAAAAGCATAGAATACAATAATAATTATGTATATCAATTTATTAAGCCTAAATATAAAAAAATAAATATATAAAATACGTTTTACATAAACCGAAAATTACAAAATGACGAAACTTATACGTTGTATACTCAAAATTTAAGCGTCTAACTTTCATTTCACTAAACAGGTCTTCCAAGTTGTTTTATTTAAATTTTCTGTAAATACGATACTGAATTTTTATCTACTATATTATAATGATTATAATATAAATATAAATATACACCAACACCAATAATAAAAAAATTAATTAAATAAATAATAAAAAAATATAGAAATTACAGAAATGTGCACGCGTCACGAACCTCGAACACGGTAAATACACTTGTATATAATACACATTGTTCCGCGGCAGTCCACGCATGCATGTCGGGGGCGACGATTCGTATCGCTCCGGCGGCCGCATTATTGCCGAATTTCCCCTTCATATTTCTAGGTATCTCTAGCATTTTTTTTTCTTTTTCTATAGTGCACACGCTGTTACGTCTTCGATTAGATAAATCCATCGTAAGATATTACGTATATATATATATATATATATGTGGGTATTTATATATTTAGAACTTTTGTACACTGCACCGTGACAAAATAAAGAGGCGCACGACTGCATAACATTCCTACGTATTTAATTTTGATGATTTTCCGCGCGAATATGGCGTATGGCATGCTGCACCACTTCTCATTGGTCGAAAAACGATCACGAGATAATTCAAACAATCGGAATTCGTATTGGACTATCAGAAACGATAAAAACGAAATTTCATTAACTAATATTTTATTTATTTATAACGAATTTCAGTACGTACGTAATATTATGTTTGTTAATATTTACTCTATTCCGTACCTAATGAGTATACCGCGGTCAATTGATAATAAACGTACCTACTGATAAGGAGCAAGACGGCAGCCATTTTACGCGTATCGAATAGTTGCCGACATACCTATACCTATACCTCTTTATTCCGTCATGATGATGCACTGTGCACACCGTTCCGTTATCGCCATTCGACCATCGACGTATACGGTATAAGTACGGCGCACTGTCGTTATAGAATAGCCGTGCTCTACAGCGATGATAATGTAGGTTTACCTGAATATACCGGAATATCGTATAAGAATAAAAAATAATCTGCAAACGCAGTCGCTATATGGGTACATATTTTTGATCGGACCTCGCGCCGTACCCATGTAGGTATATATACCCGGGTGTGTACATATACCTAGGTATATAATATATAATATACCTAGGTATATACACTGTAATATAATATAATACCTATAGGTTTGTGCCGTTCGTGTGTATACCTACCTATATATAATACCAACTGTATGTACGACGACGACGACGACGATAATATTATTATAACGGCCTTATTGTGTTCGCGGGCGCGGGTGAAAGCGCAACGGCCGATAAATTCGCAACCGCCACGAGTACGATATAGGCGCGCAAACTTTCTACGCCTCCGATCAGCGCGATTTATAGGCAAAACGTACACTATAATGGGTGTACACGCCGCCAGATTTATAGACATATTCCGTACGGATGGCCCGGTTTCCACGCACGCGATACGGTGATTTAAACGAACGTTTTTCCTTTTTTTTTATCTGTTCAAAGTCCATTTGACGACGGACGGACGGACGCGTTTTTACGTCGAAAAATGCGAATTTCTCGAACCATAAGACATTTAAAACGTACCAAATCGTTTACGACCACGTGCAAAAAATATTGCATTATTATTCACGTCTCGGGCGAATTTCCCGTTTAAATATAGGTGGTTTATTATTGTGTACAGAGATTTTTCTCACGATAGTTGTTCCGGGACCGAACCGAGCTCGCTGTAGCTGCTGCAACGGCAGTAACATCCGGAGCAGACCCGGAGAAGGAAGAATAACGTCCAGCTTTTGTTGTCACGTATATATAATACGTATACTAGTATCTATGTATCTATCATATATTTATAAACAATTATAAGAGTAAATAATATACCTACAAATGTGTGTGTGTTTATATATATATGATATCAACTGTTGCTTGAAGGAAATTTGCTCTTATTTTATATGCCCCGGAACAGCCCCCCCCCCCCCTCAAACTTTTATATTTGTAAACGTAAATAAATACGTGAAATTACCATGCAGGACGTCCCTCCCATCTTGTCCGCTATTATAGCTGGGTTCCCACAATTTTTCCGTTTCCCGGGCTCCACAAATCCTCAGGACGACCTTGAGGCTCGGAATACATAAGCTTCTGATATTGAATACACTACTATTTGTCCATCACATTATAGCGATTTTGAAAGCAGACTTGAATTTATCAACAAATTAGGTAACTTATACTTAATCTAATTTTTTTTCAATTTTCAATTTTTGTATCCAATATTTTAATATTTGGTTGATGGACTAATATTTAGTGATTTTCGATTTAAGAAAACTATTTTTTATAAATAAATATTTAAAAAAAAATAAAAATTCAATCAAAAATAGAGGGTTTTCCAACTTGCAGTTTTCGAAATATTTACGTACAACTCAATCAACGATGGATAAAAATAAAGGTTCTTTTTTTTGTCTGTGTATCAAACTCTTCTCAGAGAACCACCTCAAAAATTGTATTTAACTATAGTATAATAATATATATTATATACGTATAATGTATAATAACTGCTGCCAGCGTATGTATAATAATATGAACGGTGGTAATAGTGTTAACGACGTGATACGTTGAACCGATTTGAGCAATATTATCGCATGGTATCATATTAAGTAAATAGGCATGTCGGTGGGCTATAATTCCATTTTCGCTATCACTACGCATGTTCCCCAGACATGGAATAAACGATAACAATATCATGGATAAAAGAGTCTTGGTAACTTAATAATAATAATAATAATAATATATATATATATGTACAAAGGTGAAACACGTCTTGAATAAACAAAATGATAATGCAAGTGTTTTATTAATAGATATTTTAATTCATAATAATAATTTTAAATTAAGCCGAAAATAATTTTTCCATGAATCAATGTCGTTTGTTCCGTGTCGGGGGAACATTTTCTGCGTCGTGTTATCTAACTGACATGCCTATTTACTTATACCACGACTGTATATACGACGAAGACCTATATTGAAGGACTTATATAATTTTATACGAATATGTACCGGCTATGGTATATACCATATATATATATATATATATATGCTATACATGAAATTAATTCTATTAAGATCACCGGCCACTTAACCGGGTTTAATGATACGTTACATACGCGGACGACTATACCAACCTTATACCTGTATATATATATATATATATGAATATAATATGATGTTCATAGACAAGGAGTATATATATATTGTATACACACACGTGCGCGGCGACCACGGTATATATAGATAATAACTACACCGACCGTTCTCTTATACCAGGACCGATCTCCGTCTGCATGGACTTATTGCAACGGAAAAAAAAGTTTACCTTTATATTACCTATATTATATATCCATTTATGCTGGGCAAATTGTATAAGTAGTGTGGAAAAATCGAAAAACTACCTCTCCAAACGATATTATACCATATCCTGATAAATTTATTGCCAGAAATTGCATGGGCTCCCGGAGGGGAGGGTCAGTGAATACCAATGCACCCAATGAGATTTTTTTTTAACCCGGATTTAAGTAGGTGCCTATATAAAATAATGATTTCTTATCATATGTATCCTATTTAGGTAATTTAAATTATTTACTTTTTGATATTACGAAACTTGCAAAATAAAATACATATAATGTACCTAACTAAATACCTGTATGTAAGGTACCTGTATAATATTTTTATTTTCGATAGTTGAATGTTCACAAAGAACCCAGTGGCGCACACTCATTTCCTGCAAGGGTTCCCAATACGTTTTTATAACATGCCCATCATCACCTATTAAATACACCCAATCAATTTTGTCACTTAAATAATATTTATAATAGTTTATCTTATAGTTTAAAAACAAAGTATTGGAAAAATATTTGTCCACCGCCCATCACCTATTATTATACCGAACGACACTCTTGTACGCTTTCGTGTACGCCACTGTAAGAACCAAAATAACACGATATTGAAGCGTCTAAGAAGTTAGATGAAATATATGGAAAAAAATAAATGATATACACATTTTTTAAAGTCATCTTTAGCGTGTACAACTTCAGTGCATTGTCATTAATTATTTTAAAATATATTTTTTTTAATATGTTATTTTATGCAAAGGTATATATCGTATAATCATACACAAAATGTTCATATTTAGGAGAATTGGATATTACTCTTGTCTAAACTTAAAACAAAAAACTGAATTACATATTCTTCCAATAATAATTCGATTTTTGTTCTGTATAAGTTTTAAAAACGTTAATTAATGTATAACTTACAGACATTCTAGATACAATAAATTGTGAACATTCCAATGGTTGTGTGCTCCAACAGCCTAAACAAATTTCGTTATTATCAAAGTGAGTTTAGTAATATATTTAGAAAGGGGTTTAGGTTGAAATATACATATATTCGGCGCCCGCCGATCAGTACATCTTCTACCGGGAATACGGGGTAAATAACGTATATAAAACATAATATTTCGACCGAGTTTTCCGGTCGACATTTTCGTTTCCAGAAGAACGACATCGTAAAACCAACACACATAATATTATATATTCTTTCCCGTATATATATACGCTCAGACTCTGAAAATATCAACAAGTCATCGTTGCGGTGGGATTGGATGCTGTGTGTATAATTTATACGCACGTTACACATGACATAAATTATGTTCTAAAATATAAAAGCCAATAAATAATAAATAAATAAATAAATAATGTTACACGTTTATTGGTGTATGTGTGTGTATATATATATATATATATATGTGTGTGTATGTCGGACGATTAAATTGGATAGCGATGACAGAATATGTAGGATATTATAATAATATAGCGTTGACTCGAGTGACTTTAACGGTCGGTTATGTAGTTTTATTATTATTTTTTACTTTTTAATTAAAGTTGGGTATATACACGGCCGTGTATACACGTCGAATATAACGAAATTGCTCGTGTTATTTATGTATAGTGCGCGTTATAAAGAGTTTAAAAAAGTATTAATATCTTGAAATTTCACAATATGTATATAGAATTTTAATTAAATAGAAAATTATTTTCACACCTATACCATAATGATAATATATACGTGTTATAAAATTCGATGCGATTTCAGTTTATTAAATAATAACACGTTGCGAATCGGTATGGGTATAGCCATATAATATATATATAGATATTATTTTATACGGGTAATTGTATACATTTACGTATGTTATATACGCTTGTAAAACATATTAAAATGTGTACGTGTGTACTACTACCGGGTGTATACCGATTTCGCAATGTTTTTTTGCAAATTTTTTTAATCTAGGTAACAAACACGATATTTTGTTATAATAATGGTATTATATACTTATACACGTCCAAATTAGATTTCCATCCGTATATAATACATACATACCTATAACACGAGTTAAATAGAAAATCATATTATATCGTATTATGATGTATAAAACAACAGGTTGTAATAATAATGAGAGTTTTTCACTTATATATCAGCTCATATACCTAAATGTAATTTATAATAATATACTATATATTATATAATATAGTCTTGTACCCCAATTGTCCGGACTATATCGTTACCAATATTATCGTGCAGCGATTTCAATGCAACATGGACGTATTTATTAAAAGGAAAAAAAAATGCAAACTAAGTGATTTCGCATAATATACGCACGTACCTATATATATATATATATATTATATATGCAAGGCTGGGCATTAACGAGTTAAAAGTTAAAAAGTTAAGTTAATTTCAATTAAGTTACTTAATAAGTTACTTTTTTTTTTTATTAAAATTAACGTGTTAACTTCAAGTTGACTTTATACAAAAGTATCTAAATTAAGTTCAATTTTGCCCGAAGAACGATGCACATTTTTGAATGAGGATTTTACTTTTTGGTACCTATACGCAATTTTAGTAGCAACCTACCTAGAATAGCATGTACGTAATCGTTATGAATCGATGTACCACTCACGCACACGCCGCGACGTTGGCCGTTCACGAACATTGGGCTGAGCCCGGTCTTTTTAACTACATATGGAGGCTGGTATTTACGTCCATCCAGTATAGAAAATACATTGAAGTAGGTAGTAGGTATACTGCTTATTTTACACTACATTAGTGTGAATCAAACAATAATGTAGGTATCTAGGCAGTCAGAAGTTATTTTCTGATATCTTTATTTATGCACGGGTTTTAAAATGACGTGTTGTATTTTTATTTTTACATGTACATTTTCGGGCAGAAGAAGTCCCGAGTAGTTTTTTTGAACGTAAAGAATAACCATCCTTTTTTACCTTTTTACACTATAATAGGTATATCGACTTTTTTTCCTAATTAGGAAATTTCAACTCTTTTAACTAAGTTAAGTTACATTTTTTTTCAAAGTTAACTTTTAACTTAACTTAACGAGTTAAAAAATATCGTTAACTTGCCCAGCCTTGTATATATGTATATATATATATATATAGAAGAGTTGACCGTAGTAAAATTATCGTCGTGGGTAGTAAAATTTACGATAGTATACTCGAATGAAAAGTACAATAAAATTAACATCAAATTGGTGTATCGATTTACAATCATTGTTTTTCGTCGTGATCAAATTATTATTAAACATATAGGTGTAGGCGGTATATTATATATATTGCCAAAGGCGTATATGAAATATGTATATATAATAAGCTCTAAATTGATATTCGACTCGGGTGTGTGCTGGTCTATACTCTATTTACACAATCAGAAAGTGCGCCTATAATTGCCACGGTAAAGGATGATCGAGACGTGTTATGTAAGATATTATACGTGTAGATACGAGTACCCATTATCAATACTTACAATATTATATCTATCGTCCAATTCGAGACATTTTCTAGTACTTTATTTTCAGTAAAACGATAATAAAATATTTGAAAATAATAATATCTGACTGTATAAGTACGAGTATGTTGTCCTAAACGTAATAAGAGCTTATATATATATATTGATCAATAATAATTAATTTCATTTTTATTGCGTTTTTGAATATATGTAATTTAAATGGATCAAATTACAATGAGCCTAATTGATTTTTCAATTTTTTATTTTATTTTATTTTTTTAAAGTTATGGCAGTCTTGAAATGGATGGTCAATATATTAAATACATATATAAACAGACTTATGGGTGAATTAATTTTTAAAAGTATCCCGAATACAAATAATCTAAATACTTCCCAAATAGTATTCAAAACATTTATTCGAATACTCTTTGGTAATATTATAGTATTCCCATTTCCCAAAGTATTTGAAATACCTACTTCACAAAAAGCTTCCAATATTTTTAGAATAATTGTTTATATATATACTAGATTGAAAAAAGAATGTATTAAATAGAAGTTAGATATAAATTATTATTTAGTCAAATATGAACAGTCATCTGCAATGTGTGTTTGAGAGGGTCTAATTATATTTTGATTTTGAGAAAACCACTTACACTGGAGTCTGGTTGGAGTCAATCAAAATTCTTTTTTTAAAACATGATTTTAACTTAAAAAGTTATTTTTTACAACGAATAAAGTAATTTTAAAAACCATTCAAAATACTGTTTTAAATACTTGAAAAAAAATTCTGATTACAGTATTTTGAGTATTGTGTTCAAAAATACTACCTAAGTCTGTATATAAATATTTGTACAATATCCTAGTGAAAATAACTTTAAATTAAAAACAAATAACTTTGTATATTATATACTGCAGACAGCAGAACTACATCTGAATTCTATCCTAAACATAAACATATTGCTATCCTGGACGGAATGATTATGTAGATACCCACCTTTTTTTTTTTTCTGAAAATTTTGAAACAGAATTCCATTTAAAAATTTTGATCATCGGAATGAAACTCGCATGCCCACAAAAACGTTATCCCGAGAAAAGAGAGGGAATGTTATAAAATTAAATAGGTACTAAATAGGTAAACAAATTTTTTTTATACAAATTTACAAAAATGTAAAACATGTATACATGTATACCCGTATTTTTTCTTCGCCTTTTTACAAAATGATATATAATCATTACATTGTACTCCAAGACCCTACATGATATACGTAGGTATAGTATTAATGGAACGTTCGTTTCAACCGATTTCAAAAATTCGATTTTTTTTTTTAGGGAATCCGAGGGCAGGAAAATCTCGGTCGTGTGTGTAGTAGGTACCTATTTAGTTTGAATGAAACGCATATAACTCGTTAACGCATATTATATGGCATTATAGCTGGTATACTGCAGTATGATCCGAGCATTTCTGAACGTAAGAACTGTTTTTAAAGCCAGTTTGGGTAAATGAGTCTATATATATATATATATATTGCAACTGTATATTTTATACATGCATATATGTGTGTGTATTCGGTATTTGAGCGTGCGAAATTTAATTTTAAACCCATTAGTCATACAAATCGTTTCGGATTAATTAATTAAAAGCGATTATGTAGCCATTCGGAACGATCGTAGAAATCAAGAACGTTTATTATAATCGATTTAATCTGCTATAACATAACCTGATATCGGCCGGTTATAGTGTTCAAAATAATGACCGTTCGTACATGTTAAAAATGAGCTCGTCTATTCGTTTCGCGTTCTCTCGGCAGCGCATAGATAATATACTATATATAAATAGGTACCTTGTACGAGTAACCACTTGTAACCAAAACTCGAACCGACAACACATTTTCAGATTGTTGGTACCGATAAACTGTACCTATAAGTATAGCATACACACACACATATATATATATATAATATATGGGTAATCTAAGATTTAATAGGTTTCCGTTAAATTTCGTAAGCCTAATTGAGAATTTTTTGCCTAATTGAGAATTTTTTTTTTTTGACAATAAACAAGATGCGTATGCATATAATTATATGCACGAGTGTATTGCAATATTTATTTAATATTTACCCACTCGTGAAATTTGAACGGATCTGACGATAGTTGGCCGATAAAAGTTATTGTGAATATATATATCGTAGCCGCGTAATATTTACTACCGCTCATGTAATCACTACCTGGTTAACTCACTCTTGCATATATAATATTAAATCATTTTAAATATAGATAGGTACCTCCAATATGGGTTGTCCAAAAATTCTTATTTTAAAAATTCAATATGATTACTCTCTCTCGTTCTTTTTCAAATTGTACGATGAAAAATAATTCTGTACACAATTTTATTACAAATTGAAAATTATAATCGAAATTAGTGATTTACGAAATCATATCTGAAAATTCAATTTTTTTACACACATACACTTATCATTTTTTAGTTAAAGGCGAGAAAATATAGATTGAGAAGGCTCGGGAATGTTTTAATAGGAAACAGTTTATTAAAATAAATGTATGTATAAGGAATAAGCCAAAGAAGACCAAAACGAGATAATCGAATGTAATATGGAAAGTGATATGAAGTTGACCGATTTAAGTGAAAAAGATGCAGGAGATCGAGTTGAGTGCAGGTCGAGAATTATACGGTGACCGACCCTAAATAATTGGGAGAGAAGGCAAAGGAGGAAAAGAACTAGAAGTTTTATAGAACTATATAGATGACGGTAAACGATTTTTATATGAAATTTTCGGAATAATTTTACTAGGTATCCTAGAAATTGTTTACAAAATAAATAAATACGAATAAAATATTCCTCGGAATCTAAAATATACTTACACTTATACAATATACCCATTATTAGATCAAATTATTCCAGGGTTCCTAAAAATACGTCTTAGTGTAAATATAATGTAATATGGTCTATAGGTAGGAAAATGGATTCGACCTTTTTGAAATCTGACCCGATCTGGTAATGTACGATTTTCGCGGGGCGAAATAGGACCGTCCCGTGTACGTATCAACTCGAGAGAGATAAACGATAGCTGATGAGATCGTCGTGTCGTCCGTTCTATATAATATATTATATCTAAACAAGAAACTCGACAAATCTCGCGCGCACTTTGTATATTTTACAATACGTATACACGACGGGGGTCTTGTCCGCGATCGGATCGACGCGATTATCGCTGACGACACGTGATTTTTTTTTTTTTTTTTTTTTATAATACATAATCGGACCGCGATTGGGATGAAACGTGTCGGGAGACGTACGCGCGCGCACGCTTGGCGACAGGATATATAAGAAAAGGACGAAAAGGAAAAAGATTACACACAAGCACACGCATAAAGATATACGATATTTATACATAGATAACGTAGATATGTATACTGCAGGATGGACCGATATTTTGTTTTATAGCCAGTATCTGTGTTAAAAATAGAGAAAAATTCATTATAAAATTATACGATTGTGTGCAGGCTAAAGCTATTTAGAAGATTTATATACAATTTTTTAATTGTGTTATTTCCGCACGCCTTTCGACAAAATACTCACCGCTGGTGACCCACGTTACGTATACCTACTTATTTTACCAAAAAAAAGTATAGCTGTTATCATTCGATAGTTACTGCATATAACCAAGGCTGGGCAAGTTAACTATATTTTTTAACTCGTTGAGTTAAGTTAATTGAAAATAATATAATTTAAGTTGAGTTAAAGTTACTAGTAAATTTTGATTAACTTTTCAAGTTAAGTGTTAACTTTGAAAAAAAAGTAACTTAATTTAGTTAAAAGTTAAAAAATTTTAATTAGGAAAAAAATTCGATATACCTATATATATCGTGAAAAAGTAAAAAAGGATAGTTACGCTCTTTACTCCCAAAAAAAACTACTGGGGACTTCTTCTGCCTTAAAAAGTGTATACATGTAAAAATAAAAATACAACACTACGTCATTTATACAGGAAATAAATAAGAAATCAGAAAATAACTCCTAACTGCCAAGGTACCTACTTTTGTATAAAGTTAACTTGAAGTTAACACGTTCATTTTAATAAAAATGTAACTTATTAAATTAAAAGTTAATCTGAAAAAAAAGTAACGTGTTAAGTAACTTAATTAAAATTAACTTAACTTTTTAACTAAATTTTAACTTTTAACTCGTTAATGCCCAGCCTTGCATATAACGATGTAATACCATGGCTAAATAACTAGGTATCACTACACATTGACCAAATTGCCACTGGGTATGCGCATCTATGGAGAAAACAATAATGCCATATTTTTTCGTGAAACTGGTGCTCGTTCTTATCACGGTTAATCAATTTTCCGCGGCATCGTACATTCGTATACATACGTTTTTTTTTAGATTTTCAATCCGAGTGGAGGGGGGGGGGGAGGGGGGAAGTGCGATTATCAGTGTTGGAGCGTAACGTGTTTTCAAATTTCGCGCCTGACACCGATTCCATGGAAGAAAAAAATCATACCTGCGCGTCACAAAGTTGTTGTCATACCTATAGTTATTTAGCCATGTATAATACAACAACAAATTATGTACGATATTCTTCCTATTGTTGTAAGAGCGTTTGAACAACGTTTAATACTAATTAATGGTAACATTTTAGGTACCTAGTTTATTCTAGAAAATCACCCCCGTGGTATATTTTAAAAACGTATTATATTTCTGTACGTTTTAAATAGTTTTAAAACGCCACACGTACCTACTATATAATATACCCTATATGATACGAGCGACAAATATATATATATACGGGCCAAGCCGGACGAGTGATCGATGATTTGGTGGCGGGCGGTGGTGGGGGGGGATATCTCCAAAACACGTGGCCCCGGGCGAGTTATTACACGTATACTTGCATGCACACGGTGTACTTACTCGTGTAGCGTATCATTATTCGTACGTGTGTGCAGGCGGAATACCAGAATATATTAATATGTATAGATGATAGCTGTACATAATATAATATATAATAGTTGTAACTATATAGAGGTGTACCTATTATTATAATGGCGATGTACCGCGAGTGGTGTGCCTGTGTACGGAAAGGTCAATAACTATGTGTGATCCGTACGAAATCTCCGGCGAATCCGTCGACACAAAAATTATAAAATATTCGTATAGTTCAGACACCCCGATAACAGAATATTATTATGCGCACGTGTAGAACACCACCGTCGATCTCTGTACACGATAATGATAATAATAATAATGATAATAATAATAATGATAATAATAATAATGATAATAATAATAATAATAATAATAATAATAATAATAATAATAATAATAATAATCGGCGCGTTTGGAAAGCACGATGACGTTCGTGAACGGTACCGTCCACGCGCGTTCACGTTCGCGTTCGTATTTTGTCAACGACACGCGAACGTCACTCGTTTCCGTAAGATGGAACGTGAACACGCGAACGACGTTCGTGTTTTTAAAACGAATTTCACCAACGATTTTCGGGCCGTTTGATTCAAATTGAAATATATTGAAATTTCGCTTAGGCGTTCTTAGATTTACATGTAGGATCGGCAAGAGTAAAAGCGGTGCACTAGGAAAAATTACATTTTGCCGCTTCAAAAATATAAAAAAAGCCATACAATTTTTCTAGAATTTGCGTATACCCTATCGTATACGTTTTCTTCCAGAACATTCTCGAACTTTCATAAAAAACGTAATTTACTCACCTCTTCAAATAAGTACAAAAAATGCCGCCCCTACGAAAGTGCCGCTCTAGGCTGGCGCTTAGCTGGCCGCCTATACCTCGAACCGGCCCTGGATTTAAATATAATACTTAAAAGTCCAATTTTCTTGGGTTTGCTATGAAATGAAAACGATAGTTTCTATATGAATCAGTAATTTTTTTAGTATATGTATATATATATAAGAAAAATGTATTATTTGTTAACGATTGATTAATTGAAATGAACGGCCAGATGAACGCGTTCATTTCTTTAAAGAACGTGAGTGTGAACGTTTTCGTTTTAAATAAATTTGAACGTGAACGGGAACTAGTTCAATTTTTAAGTGAACGTTCCGAATACTGATAATAATATTATACAACATTATATATACGCAAATGTTCCGATACTCTCCTGTTATCGAAACTACTAGTTTATACATAATATATTAACTTATAACTATTATTATACTATCAAACTTCCATTTTGTTCAATCTCAGCCGTCAGTGTATGCTGTATACCCGTAAAAGATTCCTTCACATACTCGTATGTGTCACCCTTAATCGGTACTATATATATATATTATGTACTTCTGTATGTTTAATAGTCGAATTAGTTGAAATATTTAAAACGATAACTCGTATTTTTGAGAATATCTATATCAAATATCGTTAAGAAATGTCGAGGATACCTCCCTGAAAACCGTGTTGTTTTATATTTTAAATTTAGACATCTATAAAAACATTTATTTTCTACGTGGTCGTATCGATTTAATAAAATGTTTATTTTTTATTTTTTATTTTTTTTTGGTTTAATGCTTGTGTAACATGAAAGTATTACCTAATAGTATCGTAACATTCGAATATAATATAATATTATACACACAAAACAGTGTGCATTTATTTCAAGTTTTTTTTTTCCAAACATCGATACTGACCAGCTCTACACATTTGGAACTTAAATTTCTTTCTCACAGAGAGTATGAAAATATATAGATAGATAAGATATTTTTCTTATCCGAATCCGACGAAACATTGTCGCGTATTCCATGACTAATAATAAGTATATAAAGATTTGTTATATTGCTATATTTATAAATTATTACAATCGACCGTGAAATAATTTAAAACATCATCCGAGTCTATAAAACATATATAATGATCGACAAGATTACATTCCGGAGAACTTTCTTGGCGCAAATTCAAATAAATTATTATTATTTATTTTTAATATCAAATCGAATCTATATCAAAGTATTTTAATATGTCACTCACGTGTCTCATATAAAATGCAAAGTTCACTTTTTTTATATAAAAGTACACCTATATATAGTTAATAAGGAAAGGTACATATTTATAATTTTTTTATTTTATTTTTTTTCATTTAAAGAGCCACAGCCAGTTATTTATTTTTCCCCATTAACTAACAATAAATTAACAATTGTTATAATCATTCAATTGAGTTAATATATATTATAGAGGGTGAAAAGTTTTTGCGAGTTTACCTACAAATTTTAATGGAAATCCAAAATCTAAATGCACTTATACACTAATGTATTTTTTTTTTTTTAATATATGAGCTAGACTGTGTTATAAAATAACTCTTAAATGATGATAATAATAATAATTGCTATAGGTATATAATATACATTTCATAAATTATAAAGATACATTTTTAAAAAATATATTCGTTTAAAGGATAATTTTAAATTTTTCTTTTCTAAAATAACAAACCATTTTTTTTTTTTTTTTTAATTAATATGTTTTTCCATTTTAACTTTAAAATAATTTTTCATTAACTTTATGTAGCTATTATATAGTCAACAAAAATATGCACTTTCAATTGAAAGCTTTTTGGCGAATCATGATAAAAGAACGGAACTGAATTTTGATTATATTAATTTCAATTTTGATTCCGTAATTATTTTCATCAACTTTCCCATTTTGTTCGTAAAAAATACATTTTTGCAATTTTTATTTGTGAAATATTAATATGCGTTAATAAAAAATTCGATTGTATTACGTCACGGTAAATTATCCGTCGTAATATTATCTACTGCACTACAACATACGGCCGAGAAATAATAAATCATCAAGCTGCACATACCAATAATTATGACAATTATTATTAGTTTATAGGTATGTATATATAGATATGCTGTATCTATATATGGAATAAAGTTGCTATATAGAGAGAATGTATTAAAAAAAAACCCACTAACTTTGAAGTAGGTACCGACAAGAGTTTATCGAAGTGAAAATATAAAAATAATTTATAAAACCCGAGTTGTAAATACATTCAAATTTGTTTTGAAAAATCAGTGTGCATATAACACAGTTTATATATGAATATACTTGTGTGAAGCACACGCAGCCTACTGTTAAAACACGGTTCGGTTCGAAGTCTTATTATTATTATTATTATTTTATTTTTTTTTGCTATACGATGACGCAACAAATAATAGTTTATATTTGAAGAGCACTTATAAACGTCCACTATTCAATAATCATTGATGGGATTTTTCCATACTTGACCTCTGTGTGTTTTTGACGATTCGAATCGTTATGTAAGCTGAAAAATTTTAATATACGATATTTGTATATACATGAGAAAAAAACACCTTCAATATAATATGTAATATATAAATGGTACAAGACATTGAATGTGATGCGTATACACGTCGATTGCCATAAAATATATTATACATCGAATACGCAATATTCATAATAATTCATTATTCATTAAATAATATACACTGCTGAATCATGTAATATCACAAATCATTTATATGATATATTGTCACAACGAACGTGTTTTATGACAAAATATGGCAATAATGATTTATTATCGTATAACATTTTAGCAGAGGTGGGCATAAACTAGTTAAGAAGTCAAAGTTAAAAGTTATTGTTAATTTTTTACCTTGACTAGTGTGTGCAAACTTAAAAAATATATGTGAGTAAAATAATAACTAATTATTCTTTGATAGTTTCAAAAACCAAAGTTGTTTTGGTATAAATGAACATTTGCCCTTATCGGTAGATTAAAAATAAACATAATATATTGAAAAATTAAATCATTTATCTCTACATTTTAGGTATCCAATATTGTCTTCGATTAATTTCTTATCGTATATTATTCTGAATCAAAAAAATCAATTTTTTGATGTTCCACGGACAAAAAAAAAATTTACTTTTTGATTATAACTTATACCTATTCGGTTTTAAATTTTAATTTTGTAACTAGTTAACTAATTAATTAATTTACTTTTCACTCATAACTATTTAAAAAAACATTTTTAATTAACTTAATTTTAGGTAGTTAGTTTTGCCCATCCTTATATTTTAGCAAAGGTGGGCATTAAACTATATTCAAAATTCTAAAGTTAAGTTAAAACTTGTTAACTTATTTTTTTGATTCAACTATAGTTAATTATCTTTGCCATTAATAAGTATTTAATTAATTCCTTGACTGTAGTTTAAATTTTCATAATATTAACTTATAATTTTTGCAGGTAATTCTTAGAACAGTCCTAAAGTTAGTTTAATAAGAGACATACAATATGTATTTTAATCGAAATCAAAGTACATAAATAATTTAAATTTATGTTTATATTAATTAAAATGTTAATACCATGTTAAAGAATCCTTTATCATAATTAGTGAAAAATGAAAAATAAGAAAGCGGTGGGACCCGATGGAGTACCAGTAGAAGTATGGAAAGTATTAGGAAGTTTAGGTATACAATGGCTGACAAAGTTCTTTAATAATATACTAGTAGAAGGAAAAATCCCAGATGCTTGGAGGAAGAGTTGTGTAGTACCAATATTCAAGGGTAAAGGAGATGTACAGGATTGTGGAAATTATAGAGGGATAAAACTTATGAGCCATAGTATGAAGATTTGGGAAAAGATAATAGATAAAAGGGTAAGAGGTGAGACAACTGTTACTAGAAATCAGTTTGGGTTTATGCCTGGGAAGTCAACAATGGAGCCAATATTTTGTGTGAGACAGATTGTAGAGAAGTACAGAGAAAGGAAAAAGAAATTGTGTATGGTATTTATTGATCTAGAGAAGGCTTATGATAGGGTTCCTAGGGAGATCTTAAAGTGGGCATTAATGAAGAAAGGTTTGCCAAAGGTGTATGTGAACATAATTGAAGATATGTATGAAGGGGCGAGTACAAGAGTGAGAAGTTTGTGTGGAGAAACTGAGGATTTTAGGGTCAGAGTAGGGGTACATCAGGGTTCAGCTTTGAGTCCTTACTTATTTTCCCTGGTAATGGATGAGATAACAAAGGATATACAGGGGGAGGTACCATGGTGCATGTTGTTTGCAGATGATATAGTACTGATAGGAGAAAGTCCCGAGGAAGTGAATGGTAGACTTGAAGAGTGGAGGGAAGCTCTGGAAAGTAAAGGACTAAGGATTAGTAGGAGTAAAACAGAATACATAGAGTATGATTTTGGTGATAGGGAACACAGAGGGAATAGGGAAAGGCTAGAAATAAAGTTAAGTGGGATGTGGTGGGAGAAGTGGAGAGGTTCAAGTATTTAGGGTCCGTTATACAGAAGGATGGGGGTTTCGAAGAGGATATGAAACACAGGATTAAGTGTGGATGGACAAAATGGAGAGAAGCGTCAGGTATTCTGTGTGATAAAAGAATACCTATTAGGTTAAAAGGTAAATTTTATAAGGCAGTGGTGAGACCTGCAATGATGTATGGAACGGAATGTTGGGCAGTAGGTAGAAAGATAGAACAGAGAATGAGTGTAACTGAGATGAGAATGTTAAGGTGGATGAGTGGGGCTACTAGAGAGGATAAAATAAGGAATGAGTATATCAGAGGTAGTATAGGGGTAGCTTCGATAGTAGACAAAATGAGAGAGAATAGATTAAGATGGCTCGGGCATGTATTAAGGAGGGAAGAGACTGAGGCAGTAAGATTAGTAAGGGAAATGCATGTTGTTGGTAAAAGGGGGAGGGGAAGACCGAAAAAGAGATGGGGGGATGTATTGGCGAGTGATATGAGGAAGGTGGGAGTAAGTGAAGAAGATGTGGGAGATAGAGTTAAGTGGAAGTGTAGGACCAGGGTGGCCGACCCCAAATAGTTGGGAGAGAAGGCGAAGGAGAAGAAGAAGAAGAAGAGTGATTAGCAAAGCAAAACCAAGAGCTGCAGGGACAAGACTATGACAGTGTTGATCTTGATCTTGTTCCTGTTGACTAATTTCTTGGAATGGTCACATGATCTTGTTAATGTTGAGTCAATATTATTCTGGTTTTGGTCTTATTGATTCGATCCTGATATTAGATTCGACCTTGTTGTTTCAAAATTTTAGAATTAGACTTGATCTTGTTGGTTCAATCTTGGTGTTTATCGTATAAGTCTCGTGTGCAAGCGTCTTCAAAGTTTTTTTTACCAAATTCTTAATTAATAAACGATACAAATAATTAATTTACATGCACAGGAAAACTTACGAATAGCTACGAACAAAACCTGGAATACCAAGATTGAGTTAATGAAAATACAAGACCAAGACCGACATATTCTTGTTCTTGATTTTAATATTTCATGCTTCGATCGTTACTAATAACAATATAGGTCAATAGCTAGTCGGGTAGAGAGGAGGGGGCAGTTATATATTTTTTAAAACTGAATTATATTAATATTTTTGTCGTTTTAACCATATACTTTACAAGTTAAATTATTTTTGTATTGACCCATAGGTATTAACCAAAAGTTTTTGGTTGAATTAATTTAGATAACTACCTACTATTTGAGTTATGTATTTTTTTTCGTAAACACATCCGACTTTGCATTGTATCACTATTTGCTTCGCATAGAAAGAGCTCTACATACATAAGTATACAAAGTATGACGTATACCGACTCCCTTATATAAAATGTGTATCCGCAATGTCTTCGATATACGAATGCGGATTAATCTCGTCGGTACGGGCAAAATTAAAAAATTCAATTATAAAAAAAACAAAAGTACTTACATCTCGCGTTTATTTATTTACGTTCATTTATAAGTACTTGTGTATTATTTTTATTTTTTTTTTAATACAAGGATTTGTATGAAAATTTAACGATAAATTCGATCATAAAATATTGTGACACAATAATAATCGTATATAATCACTAGCGTATTACTGAATACATCCATTAAACGTCAAGGAATAACGCGCGTATACCTATATCAGTAATGATGTAATAAATATTGCGATCAATAAATGTGGCAAAAAAAAAAAAAAATGTTGGCTATAAAACAGTCGTAAATACCTCATATATATATATATATATATAAAAACAACATGTACATACAGATATTATAATGACAAACGTTCTAACACCTATGTACAGATACTTGGACAGATGAAAAAACGTTGTTATAAGAGTCGATGTTTTATTATGATACCGTTGATGCAAAATCCGACCTTGTCCTTCGCAAAAAAAAAAAAAATATGATGAATTTCTTATTTAACGTGTATAAATATAATATACATGTCTATATTTTATATTAAAAATAAATTGTATAATTACTCTGAAAGTCAATATTTCTCATAATTAATGTTGTACTTGTATACCTATATTCTTGGTAAAAATGTGTCGGTAATAACTCTGGAAATAATATTTTTTCTTTTTTTTTCTTTTACAGCATTTAAACGTCACGAATGCCTACATCACCATTGCCTGCCAACGCCTAGTTACGGTTTTTCAAAGGTAAGAACTCGTATACTGGTCTCACAGTTTATATTTATAATTAATAAATAAAAATTAACTATATATATAGTTAACGTTATGCTCATCGTTTTTAATTAATTGGTAAAATTTAATTAAAAGTGACTTTTTATCCTTTCAATAATTTTACTTATATATAAAATATTCAACATTATCTCGCAATATTTTTCAGTATTATTTTATTTATAGTAAAATCAAATACTTGCATAATTAATACTATTCAATATTATGTGTTTAATCGTTAAATATAGTTTATCGGTATATACAAGTAAAATAACATAAATAATTTCGATCTAATCAGAAGTATTTTTAAAATTATTGTTTTATTATTTTATTTTGTTTATGCGTATATACTATACACGTATCATATTTGTTTAATATACATAAACTCATAATCTGAATGTTAAGATTGGTAGGCACTTGTTAAGTTAATAATTTACTTATTCTGTATGACATACAACTTAAAATCAATTGAATTAAGTTAAAACTTAAAAGTTAATAGAAAATTTAACTTTTAACTACCCATATATATATATAATGTAATCGTCAATGTCCAATATTGTATACATGCATATATGTTACATTCACATTCCACATACATACTTAAATTGTCAAGTGTGGACATGCACTTAAGGAAAATTTACATTTATATTGACTATTGAAAACTTAAAAAAAAAATTAATTTTTCATTAAATAATGTATACTGATAATTTATATATATATCCATCTTCGTAAAAAATATATAGATACACGGATACAAATTTTGTATAATTTTGGAAAAAAACCATCATTTATACACAAAATGGACAACTTTTTATAGAATTTAAATGACTCTCTATCCACATCGTAAAATATTTTCTACCTTACAGACATCCACACAATATATACTATGTTAATAAATCATGGGTGTAACTAGAATTTTAAGTTTGCCGGGTGGAGTGTTTTAAATCCATACTATTTTCAGTTAAACGCTACATATTTAAGAACAATGTAAGGTGTGCTTAAATCAGTTCTTCCCTTATAGTTACGTCGACGGTAAAATACTCATATCACCTATTCAATATACAATTTTAACAACTAATATTTTACTATTATATACATTTTTTTGGAAATATAAAAATTAGTATTCAGTTCATTAAGTGGACGAAAATGACTATACGCATGATGTGCTTTTTTTCGTTATAATATTATTATAATGAAAAAAATAAGTAAGTATTGTCCACGACATTGGATACATATTTCTCATGGAGTAGCCAGTGTTTATTTTGGTAAAATAACGATTTCAGTGTTAATAAGTGCGTATAAGCTAGTTTGGCTAAATATAGGCATGGAACGTTATATGTTCTTAACAATACACGGAACCCGATATATCTGTGATTTCAATAAAATTATAGATTAATTTAATAATATGGTTGTTAATATACGTCCAACAAAATGTTTGTTGATTAAGAAATAAAATATTTGTTAATTAAACACAATAAAATAACAAAATGTATTATTGATTTAACAATATCATTTATCAATGTCTTCGGTAAAATTATCCAACTGAATACAAATTTATTTGAATTAACAAATATTTTGTTAATTATCAATTATAAATATTTAGTGTTCATTTCTTTCTTTCTTCTTCGCAGAACAAACGCCCATATTTGTTAATCAAAATAGTCAATTTAATAACATATTTTATTATAATAATAAAATCTGTATTAATTTCACAAGTTATTTTTATTAAATTATAACTTAAATATTTTGTAAAATGTACAAAATTAATTTTTTATGGATTTAACAATGTATACATTAAAATAATAAAAATTTATTATTTCAACAGATATTCGTTTGTTAAAATTTGATTATTGCGTATTGTTAATTCTACCAATGATATTTGGTTCAGTGTATATATATATATATAGATAGATAGATATAGGTTACAGACCTAAGATATATTATAATATAGTAAATATTCATATTTTGTGCGAACAAAACGGCATATTATTGCACTGTACCTATAATAGCAATAGTGTATAATACTGCAAGATATCGAATATAATATATTTATATTTTATATAAATCAAAATCAAATATTATTATTATTATTATTATTGTTATTATATACATTTAAATACCGGTAGTTCAAAGTGCTGGTGACATATCGGTAAATCGGATACATATAATATACGGCGCGCGTACCTACCTGTATATTATATTATGCCCATAATATACTATAGTGGGTGTGTGTCCCACAAACACACTGTAGAAGCGGTACTCCGGACCACTTCTCATGACCTCGTGCGCGTTCGCCGTTTACAAACACATGTATGTATGCATGTATATGTATGTATATGCGTGTGCATGTGTGTGCATGTGTGTGTGTGTGTGTGTGTGTATGTGTATGTGTTCATAAATTGATCGTAAATGATTCGGACACAAATGAAAAATTCTAGAGTGTGTATTAGCAATATTGGTAACTGCTATAATATGTGGTCGACATAAAAAAGATCATCGCTTATATTAAAATAAAACGTTGAAAATTATTTTAGAACATATTATACACTGGAACTATGGAAAACATTTTAAATGTCAGTCCTATTATAACGTTTATAATTTGTAGATGATGTATGTGTGGAATATACGTACAGAAATAGTGGATATAATGGATACGACATAATACGTATATGATATAGTGCCGCGGCTTATAATATTATTATGACGAAATGCAGGTTCGTTAAATCCATATTTTTTTATGTATATTGGTAACAATAATAAAATACATATTATAAAACCGAACCATGTTAAAAGCGAATAAAAAAAAAAAAAAAAACAATTGCACATTAAATTTCAAATACGTTCTCCTGGAAAATTTCAAAACATCTATACATAACGATAGAACCCTTTCATTTTTCAATTAACGATAACTATATATGCAGACGATACGTCACAACGATTACCTAATGATCGTCATTTTTAATTAAATACCTACTATATACTCCAGGCACTTATATAGATCTCACGTGAGTCGTAAAGATAATGACTGAAATTCGAAAAGACAACGATATAATATAGTCTATAACGGGGGGTGGCCAGCGATAAAAGACTCGTGAGCGGTAAAATATAAAGAAATATATTATATTAGAGCCAATGGAAAAGAAAAAGGTTCTCAATTATTGTAAAATACGAAAATACATTGCACATAATTGCCTTGATTTTTATTACCATAGATTAGATATCACTGTAATAATATGTGAAAAAAATTTCAAAAAGAGTTAAATGATTTTATTTTGAGAAGTGCTTTTTCACGTATATTCGGAGATAGATCGGAGTATGATTGTGGTAGAGATGAGAATGTTAAGATGCAAGAGTGGGGTAAATAGAAAGGACAAAATAAAAAAATTAATATATAAAGGGTAGTTAGTACGGGAGTGGCGCTACAATAGTGGACCAAATGAGGGAGAATAAATTGAGATGGCTAGAGCATGTTACGAGGAAAGAAAAAACAGAGAGTAGTAGAGTGAGATTAGTAAAGGGAATTTATGTTGAAGGAAGACCAAAAAGAGAGGGGTGTATGCGAAAGATCGAATGACGTGAAAGTTGAGAGTGGCCGACCCCAAATAGTTGTGAGTGGTCGAAAGAGATGTAGAAGAAGAATCGTATAGGTACGTACGATTTTATTTCATATTTTGTCCAAACTTCTTAAACTGTAGAGCTCTATACTTCGATCAATCCCAAAGCGTGAACAGATTATGCAGTATGTGACGTCTTGATCAATTTTACCTAAACCAAAATTAAAATGATATTATATATAACTTGTATACAAAAATGTCAGAAACTGTACGGAGTTATGATATAACATTATAATAATAATTTTAAAGTGACCGTATAAATCATATTCATATAACGAATTAAATAATAGATGTAAAACGAATTGATTTATAATTCGATAGTCGATTCTTAGCATAACTATATAACATGCTCTATAGATCTCTCAGCGTTGAATGGGAGGGCTTGTTCTTGTATATATATTATATTTTATTCTATTCATATATATATATATATATATACGTTTTTTGACCCTGAAACTCAAGCCAACATTCAAACAATCGAATCATTGTGGAAATCAACAAAATGTAATTGTTGTGTAACATATGTAAATAGCACCGTCACTGTTATAATATTATATCTATTGAATAGATAGGTACTACCCAAATTAAAAAAAGAACGATGGCGATCTTTCCTTCCCAATAAAGAAACAATATTGAAGAGTAAACTGTGCGAATATGATAAAAGCATGTACTAATAATGATTTCCAAGTTACGGTGTTGATTTTTGTTTATATAGATATTTCGGTAATTTACACTGCGCAGTCACGCGTCCCAAAAATTATTTAGTCATATTTTCATAAAAAGTATAGGCAAATTAAATCATTTTTAAAATCTGTTAAATTAGGTTAATAGAAAAAAATAATAAAAGTTTAAACTTAATGTTATATTTTTTTTCCAAACGATCAATTTAAGTTAAAAATTAAAAATATTTAAAAATACACATATTAATACTTAAGTTAAGTTAATTTTATTTTTGTACGAGTCAATATAATATTTGAGATATAGGTACAGATATAATTAAATATGTAGTACTTATTTATTTTTTTATTTTTTATGGAAATACTGTTATTTTTTAACTTTAAGAATTTTAAAATTTTAAAAATCATTAACATAATATTATTGTAAATACTACAATGTATTTAAAATAATAATTATTAAAATGAACAATAAATATTACCTACAATTTCTAACAAATGGAAATTACTCATTGCAAATTAGTAACTACCTAAATATTGCGGGTTTAATGATGGAAAATCTAATATATTCCTTAATTTATATTACCTACGGAAAGATTAGTTTATATAATATATAGATATTTTTGTTTTATTTATATTTTCGGGAAATAAATAATTCTTATATATAATAATTATTACAAACTACAAAAACAACTTTATTTTTATTCAACTGTTTTGGAAATAGATACAATATGAAATTTAAATGTATCAATTATTTTAAAATGAACTTAACTGAATTTTAATTAGAAGTAACTCGTT
>CAWVNS010000078.1:0-31642 GCA_963930675.1 Gnaphalium uliginosum
TATATAATACGTGTAATATAGATACTAAAATAAATAATTGATTAAAATGTCTAATTTCTTAATCCCCTAATAATGATTATATATAAGTACAGTTATATGAAACTTTAATAATAATTCAACTTGAAATTTTAATTTTTTTCATATTTGACAAAATATAGTTTTAATTAAAATCGTTCATGCAGAATGCCTAAACATAATTTGTGTCATTTTTACGAAATGTTTCTAAAACAGAGTGACGCGTTATGGCACGCCCTCGCCGCTCAATACAATACGTGTAAACTGAATAGACAACTGGTTTGGATAATAATATATATATATATATATATAGGAAGTAAACTTCATTATTCCATACGTTTTATACGAATTCTATTTTTCTTAAGTCCCGATAACAATACTAAACATTTCGAAATTTCAATAATGTTATAATTTACACTATATTTTTAAACTACTAGATAATATAAAGATTTTTCTTAAAAGATTTAGTTTATAAAAATATTCATCAGTCAATAAAATATTATAAGACTTTCGAAATTTCGAATATAAAACATTATATTTGGCAATTGGGGGGAATGGGCCTATATAAAATATGAGCTCATTCGGCCTAAACACTTTTAAACCGTGTGTGTGACGGGTTTAATAATAATTACGCCATGTCGTGTTGTTATTTTGGCATCCGTGTGGAACCGTGGTGAGATATAATGCATTGACCTTGGCACGAGCGTTAGCAATCGAACGAAAAAATTATTCGCACACGTGTACGATGCGGCCGATGACGACGGGCGAGGTGATATTTTTTTCGCTTCTCCACAGTCGGTTAGGTTAGGTTAATCTGCTAATTGTAATAAAGGGAAGGGGACAAAAAGCATAAAATTTGTGCATTTTTATAAAAACAATAAAAACGGTTTTAATAGGGATTTAGGTAGACTTATCTTCAAATTTTCAACATTAAAATTGTTGCAATGTAAAAATCAATACCTAAAAGAACTGACTTATAATAGTATTTTTTGTTTAATAATATCAGTTTATACGTCTTGTCATATTTTTAGTAGACTTATCCGTGTATTTAAATCAACAGTGTTTAAACATGATAAAACTTTTTGATTTTGTTTAAACTGCTTGAACTTTTTACATTTCTATGTAGGTATTCGAGGATTCCTAGCTTTAAGCGATAATAAACATGCTATTTTATTTCCAAGGGAACGTAACTCTCCCCCATTTCACACCGGGTTGGTGTCCATGGTACGTACGTTTATTGTATGATCCCTCGCTGCAAAAGTATAATGTCACGTAATATCAAAATCCAAATTTTTCTCTCGATTTTTTGGCATGTCAGTTTTGGTATGTGAACCGATAATCGTATTTCAACAGATTCTATCTGTGTACACGCGATTGGAAATCTTTTACGGTCGTACACCTACGTATCCGTATCGTCCCAAAGAACTCGTTTTCTCGGATCCTATAGTGGCATGACCTTTCCAAATGTCACGATTATTCAAGTTAAAGGACGACGACGGGCCCACACGATGTTATCTGTACGCTGATAAATTCAATTCGACAATATTATGTTATGAGTATACACTCGTGTATTCTAATATTATATACGTATAAAACTATTGAGATGAAAAAAAAAACACGAATTATAATGAATTTTCGTATATAAAATATATATTATATACGAATATAAAATGTTTGATATTATTTCACGGTCGGTATATAATAGGTATTAAATTTTAGATAATTTTTTTTTTTTACGTAAAAGGCTGAGTCAAATAAACACAGAATATAACGCGTAATATATTGCATTTAAAAGAATCCGTTTCGTTTACTATATTACATATTATACGTTATACGAGGTCAACTGCACGGCGCACGCGGCCATCACACGGTACAAACTACTGCACAAACTATAATTTAGCACAATAATTTTCATATTTTAATAAACTTTTGCGAATTTCGCTGCAGTCGTATTCCGTTTAATAAACGTGTCTTATATTCCTATAACCAAAACGATATAACTCTTTACGTAAACATATGATTTTATAAATGACGCACATTGCATAATATAAATATAGTGTATGCTACTATAGGTTATGATATATTTACTAATGTACACGTAATATTGCATTGTCAAATGCGATTCTTTATATTATTTTTTTTTTTTTATAAATTTATACAGGTACTTAGGTATAGAAATAACAAATGTACGAGAAATGTGTACAGTTAAAATATTTACTATAGACATGTATATTATACATCATTCTATTGGTTCAATATTTACAAATTCTATATTATACTTAGTAAACAAATTATTACAACGTCAATCTATTAAATTTGTAATAATTATTTTTCAATTAAATAATTTGTGTTGAAAGATTTCCCATCTTAATCGAAAAAGTTGAAAAATTCTTGAAAACTCATTATTTAAAAATTGAAATGCACCCAAACTTCGGTACAAAATGAGACCACATATTATGTTTTATTATACCCATATTATTTTAAACGCTAAATGTATTCCAAATCGTCGGATTTTTGTGGTATTTTCAAAATTTTAATGGAATTAATATTGATATGTGGTTTTGACGTTGCGCAAAATCCGTTACACTCAGGCGAGAGAAGCGAAGAGATTATATCTTAACATATATTATATATTTAATAAGAAACATTGTATAACATATAAATTTAATAATTATTAAAATAAAATCTGAAAAATATAAATATTACAGAACAAAACAAATTTTTTTTTAATTATACCGTATATTTCATATAACTAATTAGAAATTGTAAAATAAAAACAATTGAATCAACTTCCAGCTTTAAATTTTAAATTATAATAAAAATAATTAATATTTTTAACTTAAAAAATCTGAAAACAAATTATTAACAAAAAATATTATACCTAATATTTTAATCCATGCCTATATTTAATAAATATAAAATAATAAAACTAAAACTTTTCTCAAAGTCTACCAAAATGTAGGTATATATTAAATACCGAACTAATTAAAAATAGAAATTATAAATTTAATGAATATAATAATAAAAAACTTTCCAGACTATATGGGTGGTAATACACGTATAATATATTCGTATTGCGAAGTTCTGTGTAATATTTTTTTATATTATATTATTTTCAGTAGTTTTCCTTGATAAAATTGAAAATTGATATTTTAATAATACCAATTAACGTCCATTAGAATACTCTATACCCAAAATTTTTTAACCAAATACAATCTAAAAATATGTGTACAACTCGTAAATATAAAAAAAAAAACCAAATTTCAATGTATTTTTTTTTTTTATAAATAACTGAAATGCGGTACAACAAAGTTTGAAAATTTCTAACGTCAAAAATACATTAATATGTCAAATTTTTAGTGCAACAATAAGTATTTGTTGTTAAATCCAAGTCTCTGATATTAATATTTTCGGTAGTTTTCTTGGAAACTTAAAAAAAATAGGTACTAAGAAAATCAAAAATTATGCTGAAAATTAACTACATTGAATTTTCTATTGAAAAGCTACCCGAATTTTTTACTTAAGTCAATACTTTAATAAAATTTAAAAATATTTATAAATTATCAAAAATTAGTTAATATTTTTAAACACTTTAATGTGGTGATTTAATAAATATTTAGTAAGTACCTATACATTTCGTGTCTGATATTATTTACTAGTTTATGATAATTTTTGGATATAGTTACCCTTAAAAACCTACTGAGGAAATCTATTTAATTAACTTTTTAAAGTACCTATACTACAAGTATTTTCCTATTAAAAAATGTGTACCTATTCAACTCTTTTTACCTAAACTAAAATACAAATAAAAATAACTTCACATTAACATAAAATTCAAAACTACACATAGCATATTGCATAACATATAGTCACCAGAGTAAAATGTGTAAGTAGAATGTAAACCACAGTGCTACCAATAAATTGAAGTGTTAATAATGATACCTAATAGAAATTTATTGGTGTCGCAGTAATTTTGCCATGTATTCCCTATATAATTTCAGACATTTATAAATAACGAAAAAAAATATTTATTATCTATGACATATACTTATGGTTTATACAATAATACAAAAACATTTGTCTTTCTAATTGTATCATTTTTCCAAGGAAAATTGACATTTAAAAATACTAAATACAAATTAAGATGGATGAATGAAATAAGAGGGTACACTGTTAAATATAAAAAAAGAAATGAAGAGTAGCTTCGACCCTTCGAGTTCTCCTCAATCCAACCACTGATTTTAATTCTAACTATTCTAAGGAAAAATAACAATTATAACCTTTTTCTTTAACTGAATGAAGTTTATATTATTATTAACTTTAAAGTTGACAAACTAAAATTATTATTTTGAACTTTTAATTTTTGACTAAAGGCTTTTGAGTTAATTTAACTTCTCTTATTTGAGTCAATTATTTCAATTGACTTATCCAGGTTTTCCGTACGAGTAATTTGTACCGTATCTATATAATATATATATATATATAACATACTATATCCATTAGAGTTTATTATAAATTAATTAGAATCACGAATATTCACGAGTAGCTTCTTTCCAAAATATCACAATTAGTAGAGAAAGCATTAAATATAAATTGAATGAGATAAGAATAATATTATAGTTATGTAATTGACCAAAATGTTTTAGACCTTCTCCTTCAGCTATGTTATTTAGTTTTTGGGTCGAATACAATAACAAGTTGACCAAATTTCCACCGAAAAATGTGTTTTGGACATTATTCTTTTTAGTCTTTATTATTATTAAATATATTATGTATACTAACACCATATGACTTATATACACAGGACAGCGTTGCGTTTTTTTTTTTTTATGAACTTATCTGGCGGATTGAATTTAATGTGCGTAGGCCACTGCGTATATTGTCCAATCGGACGACCTCTGATTAAATGGGTTATGAGGTCAACGCATACGAGTATTTACGTATTTATGTGTGTGTGTTTCATACATATATATATATATACACACACACACACTTGTATAAGTGTGTTGTGTACGAAATGTGTGTATAAGTTTAAGGTGTCTGTGTGTGTATGTTATATGTAAAAATATATTGTGTGTATGTGTGTATAAAGTTGCGATTTGCACGGCCGAGTTAAACGGCCAAGGGAAACGCGTATAATATATTATTATAAGCAAAACCGTCGGCGGCCGAGACCTGCAAAGCCTAAAAGTAATCTTTGGACAGTTGTCAAGCTTACCAGCTGCTGCAGAAGTGGCAGCAGATGAGTTTATAAATAGATAGCTCGATAGTACGATGGAGAGGGCCATCGCCCAAACGGATTGTCGTAATATTTATTGAGTTTAATGGAAAATATTATCAATATATGGAAATATCGTTTTCGAACTTTCCGCGAATATTGACGGTAAACTGTGTTTTGCAGTGTACGCATATAGGGACGATCCACATTACAAAATATAATTGTGGAAAAAAAAAACTGGTAGCTGTAAATCCTAAATAGCATATTATAATACGGTGACGTGTATTTCGTATACGATCTATAACGGTATTATAATATATTATGTCATGTAAATAGTTGTCAATTTCCATTGATAACATTTACCAAGTTTTGAATTAAAAACTTTACACAAGAATATTATCATGTATTATCTTATACGGCTGCCACCAGCTGTACATTTTATAGTAAAACAGTTTAAGGATTGTTTATTATATGAGGATTGAGGATAGCTCCTATAATACTAAACGGGCTTCCAAACTTCTTCCACTGAATTTAGGTACGTTATATACGTATAATATTATTATATTACATTATAGATAGAGTCATATATGATAATAAGGTTTTCTGATATACATTTACTAACGACCAAGTTACAACTTGAAAGAGTTCATCTCTTCATCTCTCAGTGCTTGAAAGGAACGAACGCTTTCAAATGAACTCGTTCCATTGATTTCGTTCAATTTTTAGGAACACATCGGGAACAAGTTACCTTTTTTGTATGAAGGAAAGTATTAAAAATTCGTTCGTTTTTAGGAGGAATATGAACGTATTTTTTCGTTCCTTTTTATTAAATTTTTTGTAAAAACCTGTCCAGGTAGATGAATGATGGAAGTTAATATGGAAGTTGGGTCCTCGAACAGAATAGTGTATTACTATTATTTTAGATTTTAATTTTTATCATGTAAATATTTAGTATAAATTTCAAGTTTCTGACTTTATTATTTTCCAATTTGTAACAAGTTTCGGTAATTTTTGTTAATAAAAAAAATTACAGAAAATTCTGTTACATTTGAGAAAATCAAAAAATGACCTCTTTAAAGAATCAACTAGATTTTAGTTACTAGAATCTACTGATTGAATAACTAGTTTCAAAAAAATTCTTTACTCCAACATACATTATTGTTATACCAATACCTACATTTCTCGCTACTCTCAGAATCTAAAATTTTTAGATTACCAACATCCACCACCAATATTCTACACATGGTGCGAAAAGCTTCCCTGGCTTTTTAATTAAAAAAATAAAATAAATGACATAAAACAAGGTGGGTATTTAAATGTATGTCTGATTTATATTATAATTCCTTTCTTCAAGCCTGGAATGAAAAAGGATTTAGTTCCTTAGAACTATTTTATTGCTTCAAGGAACATGAACGTGAACTAGTTTCTTATTCAAAGGAACATTCCAAGCACTGATATCTATTACATAGACAAAATCATCGATGAAAATATTAAGTTTCAATGAATTGTAAAAATAATTTGTTTACTAAAATTATGAAGAAAGCATTTCATGTTCATGATTAAAAATAAAAGTATTCAACTTGTCGTTCATTTTATTTAACTAAATATTATTGAAGTACTTATATATTTTTCTAAATATTAACGATTCATAAATATTGTTTATAATGTCAATCTATGCCCACGGAATTTAACGTTAGAGAATTTTTATTTTGTAATTATTTGCAAATTGAATAGGATTTATAACTTAATATTAATATATTTCAATTTGATTTGAACTGTTTAAAAATCGTTCACATTTCTTAAAAATATGAAAGTCGTTTACAGTCCTATTTAGAAGAAATTATGAAAAATATAAACGTCAACGCAATGAACATGTGTTCTTTCTGAACACTGTCTTTAGTGCGTCCAAACTAATATCTATAATATAGTGATTCAAGTATCTATAATTTTACAACTTATATTCAAACATAGTTATTAAAATATATAAATTAACGATTACATTAATAAATGTACACTACTATACTAAAATTGTTTACTAAAATGTTATGGTAAGGGTTAGAGCCTTCTTAATTTCCTTGTATAAATATACCCTCGTGCTTTCATGTATAGATGAAGATTTTACTTGAATAAAAAATGTTTATTATAAATATTAAAATATTTTAAGGATAAATAATTTCAGAAAGAAAAATCCCTAAAAAATGTTTCACGCTTTTTCGAAATTATTGATAATATTTGATTTAATAATGGGCATTAGCGGTAAGTGTTCTTCACCAATAATCTGATACTACTCACCGCAGATTCGTGAAAATCTTTTCAACGATAAGCGTGTAAATAAGACAAGACATTCTCGACGTTATAATATATTATATTTATGATATAAATATATCATAGCGGGTATGTATCAAATAACTTTCTTACAAAAATATTTCTGCAAGAACCTATACCTAAGTATATAAATTATTCATAAAAACGTCAGTTTTACACCGTTGATTATTTTCAATGGTAATATGTTTTCCGCCATGGCCCTGGTAATAATATCCACGTTATCTACAAACACTTAACCTACATTATACTTAGATATATGATACTATTGTAAAATACTACATATTTTATAAAGTCTGATAAAAGACGAGTAGTATATAAGTTCATCTTCAGGGAGAATCTAGTAGGTATAAATTATTTAGTATATATATTTTAATATTTGTTGAAGTTTAAAAAATTTCAGTTAGTCCGAATTCTGTGCATGTGGCTTCTTATAGATTACTTGAACGAGTAGGTAATTTAATATTATTTGAAAGTAATGATAAAATAATTTATATGAAAATATAGTGCTGATTATAACTTCGTTTAAGAAGTGTTCTAAAAGTCGAGCACAAAATAAAATGTAATTACCAAGTATAAATGCATGTGGACGATTTATAACGAAAGGGTTCTAAAACCATTCTTGTTCTCAAATTGACTTATATTTAATTAGAAATTTCAAGACACAGTTTTTAGTATAAAACAATATTTACAGGTCTATTATAGTAAAAAAAAAAAAAAAAAAAAAATATTCTATATTTTATAATAAATATGTAAGGTTGAATCATAAAAATATTCTTTGGAATACCAAAATATTACTCGTCCATTTTAATAGGCAATTATAATAGGTTAAATGTTTAATTTATTGATATTTTATATAGAATGTGTCGTAAGACACTGGTTTCACAAAACCTAAAATTTTGAGAGCTTTACAGAAGGTCCTTTATTTCATTTAATTTACAGATAGGACTTTGGGACATGTTCAAAATGATTTTTTTTGATATTAAAAAGTGCACAAGGTATAAATAGCAATGTTGGTTTTTTTTGTCTTCTGAAATCACGTAGATTCAATACATTCGTTTCACAATAATAATATTTTTCTGTACAATATATTATAGTAATTTGGATTTTTATACTACATACCTATTATTTATAATAAATATATTCAATAAAAAATGAAATAAAAATAAATTGTAATTGTAATTTACACTTTATCTAATATTATTTATCAATAAAAGTACCTGTAATTTAAAATTGTTGTGACACGGTCATGGGGTATATATAAACTTTTTAAATTAATTTTTGTGTTAAACCTTTTTTGTGAAGGTATACCTATGTACAAGATGTGAAGAAAAGCTAATAAAAATGTATAACATGCCAATAATATGGGCGCACTTGAAACGGACTCGGAATATTGTCGTCCGGCCGTACAACATACGGTCATATACACACAATGGCAGAGTTTGAAGTTTGCCTTTAAATCGTTATTTTACAATATTACGTTGTTTGGCGTGTTAAACTGCAGCTATTATTAGTCGAAACCGTTCTAAAAATGTCATCAACATTTGACGGTTTACAAGTTTTTAGTGCATGTTTATAACAATTAAACATTTATATCAATAATACGGAGTTTTCCGTAATTATTCCCGTCTATTCTCTACCATATTATATAATATAAGACGTGTTAAATATTAAGCGTTTTTATCATTTACATCCTCGTCGGGAAAATTCAACTAGGATTCGATACCAGTCGTACAGGTATGTTATTTTTGTCGAGTACTTTTTATTTTTTCGTCGTAATTCATAGATTAGGTATTATATTTTTCAAATAAATACCTATACACGATTTACGTGAAAACTCATATACGAGATAATTATTATATAAATAAGTTCAACATCACTTATTATCATTATTTCTGTGATTATATATTAAATTTTTATTATTATTATTATTATTTTTTACTAGCATCTCACGTGAATTTATTTAATATTCTAATGTCACCATTAATCAGCAAATTTTAAAAGTAAATACTAAACATTTTTATTATTTATTTTTTTTAATACATTTTTTTATTTTTGACGTGTTATTTATACGTCTCAGTGTCGTACTAATTGTTGAAAGTGATATTAACAATTTCCATGTAGAGATATATTATTTTGTATATAGTATGTTGTGAACTGATAACGAGGAATATATGGAATATTTTAAATTTTATACATTATAATATTGATGAAACTAATATGGAACTATTTTATTGATAATAAAATTCCGATGTCTGTTAATTGTCAATAAAATAAATGCATTATAATTATGAAATACTTTTATATGTTATTTGAAGACAAACTATGTTATTGTTAAATGTTATATTTTTTTATCAATGCACTAAATAATCATATATAATTATAATCATTATCAATCGACTAATTGTAGATAAACAATATATTGTACTTTAATCTTCTTCAGAGATGTTATATATATTGCTCATTATTGTATGGCGTTGATATTTCTTTAACATTTATCATCTGTGGTAAAACATGTGTCGAATGTTGAAATATTTAACAATGTATACCATAATTTAATGAAAATATAAAAAAAAAAATATTTTACATAAAAACCTATTAAGTCAATTGATAAAATGTAAAAATGTCTATATAATTTAAAAAAGTGTTCATTATTTATAAGTTTACTTTTGTACAGATAATACATGACATATTTAAATAATATAATTATATATTATATAGTATAATTACCTACTATAATATTATTATTTTAAGATACATAGAAAATAATTTGTGTTTTATTCTTATCCGAACTTTTTTCAAACTAAATTCACACATTCAAAACACAATTAGCTGATTTGTTTTGCTGTTTTGTACCTACGTTTGATCGAATTCATCAAAGTAGGTACCATATATAAACCGAATCATTCTCCCAAAAATAAGGGGTCTAATTATCTAAAATATGTTATTTTATATATATATATATATATATATTGTAATTTATAGTAAGTACATAATAATATTCTAATATCTAATTATCGAAAATTGTGTATATTTGTATTATATATCAACAATACGTTTCGTTAAAAACCATTTGTATAAATATTGTATAAACAAAATATCAAATATGTAGAAGGAGGTATAATTTATTATAACTTCAGTGTAAATACACAACTGCCCTACAACACATGATTTTACTTTAAGTATAAATTAAAAGAAGATATCAAATATAATTAACAATCAAACTTCTAAACGACCGGAATTTTAAATATACAGTACTATTATATTAGAAACAATTCATTACACTAACTAAAACTAGATCAATTCATCTTTTATCTTATTTCAGGTCGATTCAACAGTCTTGAATAAGGGAATATAGACATTTTTTTAACGACATTGTGAACTGATAATAAACTATCAACAATCAATATATTCTTTACCTCAGATATATCTCTGTTTTTAGTGGTGTGTCCTGGACAAAGTTTTAAGTTAAGAATAAGCCTCATATATTTTTTAAATCTAAAAATTCGTGTTTTACCACTAACTCATTTTATTATACCCAACTTTCTTTTAACCAACTTTTTTTTTACATAGTTCTAACTAGTAATAAAAGTATAGGAACTATTAATTAAATGTACCTTTTGTTTGTATTTTTTTTATTTTCTACCATCTACCAATTACTTTAGGTATAACAAATTTACGCGTCTCATCTCACACTGTGGAGTCATGGGACTTTTATACATTTACCATAGATCTCTCGGGGGGCTGGAAAATATGTAATGTCGTAAAGTTGAGCTAAACTGAAATATATAAATAGCTGCAAACAGTTAACTTTTATCATCCATAAAAACCATTAGCGTAACGTAACTCAAAGATAATATTACCAAAACAAGATCACATGATTAGATTATATACCTACGTCCCATGTACATATTTTATATTATTTAACAAATTTTATTCTGCTTCAAAGGCTTCTATCTAATGTTCGGTATATTAAAAGTTGTATGTGAGGGTAGGTTCGATTATACTATTTATACTACATATTTTCCATTTGTCTTACGTACACATAGTGATCGTAAAACTGATTTTATCATCTGGTATAAAGTTATGGAGTTATGACATTTCGAGATCATATAACGAAGTTAGAAAATCACACTGTAAACTATTACTGTCACGCATCAATCCGAGAGGAAAAATGTCATTTATCATGACACAATACTATACGACTGACGAATCACAAGTTTGCGAGTGAACATGAAAGCTCGTTAGATGTGCACTCGTATATTAATTAATCCATCTGCTTTAATTCAAGTGATTGACAAACTCGAAGTTATCGGAAGACGATTCAAACTTCACAAATTAGTATATAAGTATTTTAAACTTAAAAGTTCCGTTTCAAAGATACTATTCATTAGAAGTATAATTCTATAAGTGCATATACATATGTACTATAATGTATAATATATATATAAATTTTTGTGAATTGTATTGATAAAGATATCTAATTATCTTTGGTCGTTTCAATGAAATACCAATTACAGATAGTGTTATAAGTTTAAAATATATGTACTATCAGTCTTTGGAAAGATCCACATTTTCTAGGAATTTGAACGATTTTTAGGACATTTATATTAAATAAAATATGTTTATAGTTTACGAAATACCTTATTAAATTTAAATATAAATATAAAAATATAATAATATTCGAAAATCCAATTTCGTGGGCCTACCATAAATTGAAAACGATAATTCTATGAATTGGTAATTTTTTGATAAATATAAAATAAAACCGTATATTTTGTTAATAATTAATTGATTAAAATAAACGATCAGATGAACACGTTAATTTTTTTCAAGTACCTACGTGTTCTTTTTAAATACATATATATTATATATATATATATATATATATATATATATATATATATACGTTTTACATTTTAATGTCTACGTAGGTGTATAGTATTGGCATACGTAAACTCTAGACTGATTTTATTCTTTTGTAATCGATTTGTAACCATTTATAACCAAAAAAATTGGAATTTATTATCTAATTCTTTGGCTAAAAAATCTTATTTAAGTCTAGGTGCTGGAACTTCGTCGTTTTAGCATCTGCAAAATTAAATAATAGCCCTATCTACTTCGGAACCATTTCATTCTTTTGTAACTATTGGTAACCATAAATTTGGAATATATAACCTATGTTTCTAAAAGGAAAACCAGATTTTAAAACCCTTGTAAAAGCGTAGTTTTTAAGACGTTATGCATGGACAATTTTTCATCGAATATTGATAATATATCACTGTATATACTTGTTATACTTGGTTTAATACATTCAATTTATATTTATTAAATTATACCATTAATTCATTAATTTTTATTACAATAAGTATCTTAATTTTTTAAGTCTTATATTATAATATTAAAAACAAAACACTTTGTATACAATTTAAATTATAGAGTTAAATGTATATACGAGTATATTTATTATATAATAGATAAATCAATAACATCTATAAATAGTTAAATCAGGAAGTAAAATCAAATAACTATTAATGAAATTAATCAATTAAACAATTAATTAGTATATTACCTATAATTATTTAAAAAATACCTATAAGCATAATACATTAAATTTATATTAGTTTAAGTAATATTAAAGTTCAAATTAGTTAAACTCTTACTGTATTTTCAATAATTATTTAAGAAAATAAACATAAATTTATTTGGTTTATATGTATTGGTTGAACATTTATCGGTTTTTATCAATTTTATTTCATAAAATACTAAATAATATATTAACGTTGGACTTCCATCAAAAAATATATAACTTCTTTAGAGTTAGCTAAACTAAATATTTTAGATCAGTGAATAAAGCATTATAGGAATATTATAAAAACTTGTTTATAAAAATAATAAAAATAAATTAGGGATAAAAATTATAAAAACGGGTGGTCCATCCGTGACAAGTCAATGATACGTGTAGCCCTATGCCTTTGATTTTAAATGGGGCTAACGAAACGCGCGTGGTTCAAACGCTTTGTATGGCACAGCCCTTACAATTGCAAAAGTGTTACAAAATACTTACAAAAGTGTTGCATTTCATAGACATAAAAATAATTGTATAGTCATGGAGGAAACAAAAGAAACTTCAAACAACATTTGCGGTTTTGTCAAAATGTATTGGTCCAGCAGATTATCTATAACTGCTAACAAACACATATATAAATTACACCTAAATACATTACCTTTCAACCACAGTTAGGTAAAAAGTGGTATTAACGAGGGATCACTAATAAATTAATTTTAGATTTTGATATTTATTCAAATTCTTAAACATTGCCTGTGCATAACGCCTTAAAAAGTATGCATTTATTAAAATTGTAAAATTGAGTTTTTCATTTAGGAACGTATGTTATAAATGGTTACAAATCGGCTACAAAAGAATGAAATTGGTTTGGAGTCGATAAGACCATTTATTAAAAATAAATTAAATAAAAATAAGATGTTGATTTACGGGTGATAGGAAGACGCGCCTCGTGAACACAAACAAGTTTATTTTTTAAGTGAACTTTCCAAACACTGGATATTATTGGGTAATTACATGGATGTAATCGATTGGAATTTCAGAAAATACACGTTATAATTAGATATTTGTCAATTCATATTGAAAAATATTTATAAAATTAAAAACAAATAGCATCGTGCGAAAATGTTAAGTAAAGTAAACTTTTTTTTTTTTTGTGCACACCACCGACGTCGGAATGTTAAATTTGTCATCTATCTAAATGTGTAGGTACGTATATAAACGTATATAATAAATGTGTCATTGAAAAGAAAAATGAAGTATTTCGAATAGTGGTAGAATGTTTCGTACACATTCGTATATATAGATATATATTATAATAATACATAATTGAAATATGTCCATAATTGTATATTGAATATATATAATAATAGAAATTTATATATATATATATTAAATTTATTTAATTATATATAAAATAAAATTATCGGAATTAAGACAAAATATAATTTACTCCTGAAAATGTGATAACTGCAAAGAAGATTTATTTCTTCTTTTTTTTCGTCATTTTAATAAACTAATATAATATTTATACTAACTAGGTATTTTAAAATATACTGTATAAGTATAATATCTATATTTTGCTTTTGAATAGATATATTTTATTTTATATTTTATTTAACCGAATATATAATATATATATATATATATATATATATATATATATATATACATAAGAACCAACTGAAAAACCGATTAAATGTTGTAACCGCATTATAACCATGAACGTTCTATGGTAATTAACAGTATACCTAATAACGTAGTGAGTTTTAGCAACGGTATATTATACTATATAATGACTACACCACAATCATTCGTCGTTTATTACTTATTTATATGCCAACAGAGTACGTTTATGACTATGACGTATAATTATGAAAAAAAAAAAAAAACATTTTGTTCGATACTATCGTTTTTTTTTTTTTTTAGTTTTTGACTCTTTGAAAAACTAAACGAAAAAAATATTTGTTGTGTGTGGGACGTATATAATTATATATTATATATATATATATATATATATATATGAGTCACTGGCACGACAAGCGTGAGTTGACAAAGACGCCTATGGAGGTGGGCACCGCCTGGCACGACACGTATTCATCCAAGTTCAACTAATTTACACCAGGTCTGTTTAATATTCTTTAATATCCAAGATTTTTATATACATTTTCTTAGATATATATATATATATATATGTGTGTGTGTGTAAATGTATGTGTGTGAGTGCATTTGATATGTATACAGAGTGATTTTTATTTAATGTCCATTTTATTTTATAAATATTCAAGAATATACCGTATGAATGTAAAATAATTTATAATAGAGAATAAATTAAAATAATGCGCAAGTGTAATTTTAGTGGTTTTCTTTTTTAACATCATTGCTTGTTAGACAGTTATTTAGTACGTTTTTAAACCTACAATCATCTATATCCAATATCCATACACACATATATACATTTTAAATAATGACATATATACTAGTTTTTATATTAAAGTCACTATAAATATGATATAAGAAGAGTTATAAATTTCATACACATTGTCATATTTAAGCTTCCTTGAACAGTTGTGCAAATATAGTTATACTCATAGAAATATATTTTTAAACGCCTTTCTAGAGACTGGATTAGAGTCAAAATAAAACGTGAACATTTACTTTTTGTGATGGAAATTATATTTTAATGAAAAATATTTTCCAAATCAAACTTTTTACATGTCAACGAATATAATTTTTTTCGAAAACGCAATGTACAAGTATATGCAAGGAGGCCCGCGGGAGCGGTACTTTACTATCAATAGGATTAATAAATAATTATCGAATGCGTACAAGCATCAGCGGCGTGCTGAGCATTTTTAAATAGAGGAGATATTATCCAAAATCAAAAAATCACCTGCAAAAAAAAGTTCATTCGTGTAAATTCGATTACGAATAAAACTGTTGTTTACAATAATAATAACAATAATAATCATCAATTTTTTATTTGGACATTATTATTATGCCGGTAAAGTAAATAATAATGTAAATGTAAAAATAATATTGTAAAATACATAAAGGTACAAAATACCACACACGGTTCGCAGACCAAAATAGACGGGTTTTGTAAATTATAAAAAGTTGAAAAGAATAGAATAATTTGTCCGAAAACATGGCTGTATTTATTTCTCAAATATTGTATGTATAATATATACTGCCTGCAAATATAATAGTTATCACATAATATACTGTGTATTTATTTGGTTTGGTTATTGATGAGATAAAAAGGATAAATAGACCGTGAAAACACACCTATTGAGCATTAATAGTACCACAGTCCACAGAATAAAAGAATTATATTTACTAATATTTTTATTTATTTTGTGTTTTTATTGCTCATTAAAAGAGATAAGCGATAGAACAGAGCCACTGTGCTAGCTTTTAGGACTTTTACTGGAGTCTCCATCATAGATTTCATAATAAAAGTTATAATTCTTTAATTTTGTAGAAAACTTTTAGATAGATATTTAAATCTATTATTTTTAACAATTTATTAATAAAGATTTATTCTGAAGTTTTGATCAAAAATTATATAAATAAATATAAAAATAAAAAATCATGGAGGAATATGACACCTTCATCTTCACAAGCACACTCCTAGAAAGCACAATTCAATAGAAAAACATAAATCGTCGCCATTAGTTTAACTTGAAAATATACTGAAATCCATTAAAACTAATCATTAATCATGAAAATTTGTTTTTAAAATATCTTTATTTGCTTTTCTCAACTTTACTACCAAATTTCTCTATAAAATGACGTTTAAAAATATAAATCTTCAAAATAATTTTAGGTTTTTTTTAATTATAAGACTTTTATGTTATAATACTATTTATGTTTAATATTTGTATAAGACAATTTCTATAAAAATCTCTCTGTATAGGTATGTATACCGACGAAGAACATTATCTCACGTCGTAATATAGAGGAACATGCAGCCGCTGTAGAGTAGAAACCCGTTTATTTTTATTTTTTAATAGCTCGCCATTTTACGACCATTTGTCCTAACGGTTTTTTAACATAATCAAAAAACCCGTCGTCAACCAATATTACAGTTTCGTACTCATTTTTTTTTTTTAACTATTTAAATATTTATTTAACAATTTTTTTTATCAACACCACATATAAATGGGTAATTTACATATTTGTATGGATGATTCGTCTCTTAGAATATTAGTATATATAAGATATCTGATGGATATCTGATAAATAGATTAACTTTTTAATCAATATTTTAAATTAAATTTAACTTTTAAGAATTTGAAACTAAAATATTCAAAATTGTATACACATTTAAATATATATATGAAATAGCCATTATGTAAATCTAAATTTGATCAAATATTGGTGATAATATGTTTCACATTTATGTTTAGTCATTTATTTTTTTAGAGTTTTTATAGTTTGTGAAAATGTGAATATTTTTTTGGCTTATTATAATATCAATATTGGTTAATTGAAATTATTATTCAATGTCAATACATTTTTTTGTGTGAAATAGTACATCGTATAAGATATTTTTATCATAAAAATTATATTCAAACAACATTTTCATAAATATAAATTAGAAAGCCAGGAATATATTTACATTTTTACAAATTCTACAATAACGTCAAATGACTAGGAATTAGTAAAAGATTACCACCAACATTTATCTAAAATTTAGCTTTACAAAATGATTATTTTAAATTCCAAAAAATATTTAAATTATAGCATAGAATTGTAAAAGTTATTTAAAAAAAAGAAAAACTTTCAAATGTTGAATAAAATAAAAATTATTGCATTTGTCAGACCTCTGTGGGCCACTCTAGCTATATATAAAGTATTTCAATTATATGTTAATTATATTGACAGTTCCAGGTTTTAACGGAAAAAAAATGGTAATAAATTCACGTTGTTTAATGGATTTCTATACATTTTGTGATTTGTCAAAATTGAACTTTTACTGGTATTTTCGGTAGTTATTTTGTTTAATTTTGCATCATGGAAAATTCATTACCTCGAAAACTCCAGATAATTCCAGTTAACCGTTACAAGTGCTTGGAAATTATAGAAACCTATCAAATAAGGGTATTTGTGATGTAATCCATTTAATATGTAAATAAAAATTTAACAAATTATCTTATAAAATCGTTTTTAAAACAAAAATTCACATGCAATACAAATACTATAGGTAATAAAGAAAATTATTAAAAATATATACAATATACTGTAACTAAAAATATTATAACAACACTAATACAGTTTTTCTATTTTTTTTTTTTTCATCAGCTTGTATCTTTAAAAATTAAATTCCCCAAATTTTGCATTTTTATTAAAATTGGGTTTGGTAGTGAATTTGTTGATTCACCTCCCGGGACGGTTCTGGATCGTCCCCACGGGAGTTGTCGACCGAAAATTGGAACGATCTATTTGGTTCTCACACCAGTACTGAACGGTAATATAACGGTCATAGATCATTTTAGTGTTCGATGTCTGACCGTCATATGGACTACCAAGACTGCTTGCTAAGAACGAAATTCTGTGCTATTATAGAACAAAGGTCTAACTGGGATTTCCAGAAAATTTAAAAAGTCACATGTCTCGTCAAAATATTGAGTTTTGAGATCAATAAGACTCGCAACAAAATACAGTTTTTAATTAATTCAAAATCTAGTAAAAAATCTATTGGACGAACTCATAAAGTCCATTTCTAACAACATGATTTTCTATGTCTATTTTTGGTTTTACCATTGAAACCTTAAGGGATTTCTGTAAATAATTAAAATTATTATATGAGTATTATAGATTATATGTAGTCCTATATAATCTTTTTAACTCACTTCTTCGATGTTCTTCACAGACTACCGGACAGTATTATTTCTATGTACTTTTCCCGAAAATAATACCTATATAATATTCTGTATTTGAATTTCTGTGATATATTTTTTGGCAATTATTTCAAAATTAAAAAAATTATAATGCTATTGGGAAATGTAGGCCGAGTCGTACAACATTATAAATTACTTGTTATAACTACTTGTCGATTAATTATATAGATATTATAATAATTAATAATTAATAAATTAATGTAAATTTTTAGTCGTTTTTATTTTATTAACGAGTTCGGAGAGCCCACTCTACGAGCGTGCTAAATTAACAGTTTCTAAACGTATTTTAATCAATAATATAAAACAACGAGTTATATGTATTTCCTCAATAACCAAATCAAGAATCGTAACTATGTACTAGTAACTACGAATGTTTATTTGATGGTTGGATACTAACGGACGGTCAGACAAATACAACGAGAATATAAGATGTCTAAACTTATATTTAGAAATTTAAAATGATTAATGTTGATTGTAATATTGAAATATGATATTAAATTGTATTTTTATATTTTATTTTCACTTAATATTGAATTTGTGCAAAAAAAACACGGATACTTTGAAATGTCGGATATTGTGAATGTTAAGAAATATACATACATGTATAAATATATATACATACACAAAAACGTTTTACTCCGGGGTTATCCAAAAAATATAACTATGTTTCCATAGTCTTTATGGAAATTACATTTTTTCAGAAAGCTATATATTTAATATATACTATATTATATATTTTTTTAATTGAAGGGGTTGAACCCTCCCCCCTCTAAAAACTGTATACGTGCTTGTTAAAATATTATTGTATTTTACAATTCAAACTCTAAGATAATTTATACAAACATACAGTTCTATATACAAAATATGTTTTTACAATTATTGTATATTATTATAAATAGTCGAAAATCGTTTATTATTTAGTAAATTAGGTATTCGAATACCAATTAACAATGAACATAACGGCTATAAATTATAAAATTTTTAATACCTAAATACTAAATTAGATTTCACAATTATGATATAAAATATTACATTTATATGTAATATAAGCGTCTTAATAGGATTTTAATGCATTTATTGTACATTAACATGTACGAGTACTATGTTAAACAAACGAATATACGCTTACAATATAAATAAATGAATTAAAATAAAATAGATTTTATATAAGCCCATAACTCAAACATTTTGCATCCGTAAGTATGATTATAAAAAAAAATCAGTTATGATTGAGTTATAACAAATATAACGGGACGAGTATACTTATAGGCTAGGTTAAGTAAGGTCTCCCTCGAAATTATATTGTTAATATAATGTATGCGTGTAATACATTCATATTTGATATTATATTACCAAACCTATCTGCTTTCTAAATTATAGTCGTTGTAAGCTGAAGTCTTTTTCAATATTTCACGATTTCATTATGATTACAATAATATGATATTATATATTTTTCGATAACCATTGATCGTAATTTTTTCCCCGCACAAACTCCTTACTCTTGTATACTTGCCCCTTCATCCATGTCCTCAATTTAATTCACGTACATATTTGGTTACCCCTTTTTCATTAATATCCATTTCAAAATCTCTCTAGGAATCCTATCATACGCCTTATCTAGATCAATAAACACCATACACAACGTCTTCCTATTATTCTCTGTACTAACTGTCTACCATAAAACATTATATGTACACGTGTTTTGAATCATTAATCGAATAATGCAATGACTTCTTATATATTATTATTAAAATGTATTTAATTTATAAGTTAATTTTTTATATAATATTAAATTCACGCAGTACGCATGGTTATAAATTATTAATTTATTTTGAATAATATAACATTTTTATCTTGATAGTTTATCTTGTGTATAAAGTTATTATGTAAAACACAATGGCCAATAAGCTGACGGATAATGGAGATATAAAGTGTCTTAGAAACCTATAAATAAAGGGTATGTATGGAATATGAGTGCAAACACTTTTCGCTCCTTCCCCCTTAGCGCTTATCAAGAACCGCCACTGACTCAATTACGCCTTATTTCGTTTATGCTCGTTAGTCGTGATTATATTCTTAAACCACACAAACTGCTGCGCCGCCATGCCGATTACCCATATTTTTCATTACTATCTACTCATCACCGTAAAGATATCCTTAAATTACTCAATTCACTTTCTTAAAATATCACTGCCTATACTAATGAATAGTATATACATATATATATATATATATATATATATAATAATATATCTTTAAACTTAATCTATAATACCTTTCTACAATTTATATTCATATACTTATATTTAACAATATAGATTGATTTTTCACATATTATTTTTTAAAAAAATTTTTTCTATTCATTTCTCTCTAAAAATTAGTTATTTTACTATTAATTTTCAGTCTTTCTGATTTATAATAATTTTTTTGTAGCAACCCATTGATTATATTTTCTTAAGAAGGTTCCATTATATTAATATCTTTTTTAATTGTTGTATAATCTCGATATTCATTTAATATAAAAATATGTATTACCGAACATAAAACACCAGATTATAATCAAAATAAAAACAACAAATTTTGTTAGTAAATAAAAGATAACCTAATTTATAAAGTAATGTTTTTATTTTTCCATAATTTATTTTAATTTTGTATTATAAATGTTTAAAAAACATAAAATAATATGAGTAACGATTAATTAGGTACTTATTTAAAATTTTTAAATAACTATAAAAAAAAGTAAATACTCTACTTTTCTCTATGCGGCATAAAAATTTGGTTATTTCATTTTGATTTGTAGCCCTGGTATTTTATGTTCGCGTAAAACTAGTATTATTTACTCTCTTATTTTGATATCCTCTCAAAGAGCTGTTTCCCCTTGATCTAATATCAGTTTAATTTAGAAAAAAAAACAATTCTAAAATTTGTACCACAATTGAGGGAAACACTATTCAGCAAACACCGTCACGTTATATAAAAAAATTGTACATATTAGGTATAAAAACATACTCTATTTCTTGTGCTATATATACTAAAATCATTTCATTTTTAACTCATATTCGATTGGAGTATACGCATAACTAAACAACATAAACAACTATTAACATCCATGTCACTTTTTGATCTTGAACGAAGCGAACAATGTATTCACTTTAAAATAATGTGTTAAGTATACGTAATGAAAATTTACTTTTTATAATGAAAATATATTTTTATAAATGTAGGGAAAATAACAAAATGACAAACACAATAATTATCATAGTTTCCTATTTTGTTTTTTTATAATATTACACTGAACTTTGCTCAGAATCGTCTTCGGATGTAATAATTTATCTTGGATTCCAAATTAATAATAATAATAATAATGTTGGAAAACTGAAAGAACGACAAATTAACTGTCACCATCTATATCTGAATGCACGAATTTGTCAAATTATTTCTGAACTCTTATTTTCACTGTGCTCGTAATAATAACTTTTCAATTTGTTCTTAAATGTTTATACTTTTCGAGATTAATTAATTCTTAAGATATTTCTTCCAATTCAAATTATAAAGAATAATTACATATTTATGCAGTTTATCCTTTAGCTCATTCAAATCGTTACACCTTATCATATTCACAACTTTAGCCTCTTTCACGACTAATTTCGATTATCTTATTTTGTGTCTAGATTTTTAAATCTATAAACACTATTATATTACTATTATATATAACATTCAATTATATTAGTTTTAAAAACTAGGCGCAGTAATTAACTCATTAAGAAAAGCCTTGAAAAAGTTGAAATGGTTGATATAAGTCAATTGTTCCTGTAGTTTTATATTGTATTATTTTACGGTTTAAGATCAATTTTAACAATATAATATTATAGTTAATATATAGAACCAGATTTTAAAAAAAAAAAATGTTTATTTTATTACTTTAATGATAATATATCTAATATCCATACATTCACAAGATGTATATTTTATTTATATAAGTTTATTAATCAGCTATTTATCAATTAGTAATCACACTAATAATTTAACAAACATTTTAGCGTTAACCTATACTTAGACGTATTAAAGGCTATAATTTACTTTTATTCATACACTACATTTTTAGAAAATAAACGTATATACAATATTATATATTATACATAACTATATAAGTAATATCATTGAGTAGGCATTTTAAAAATCAAAACAGTGATTTTTTTTTTATTAAACGTGATCGGAAGATTGACACATTGAATTTAAAACAAGAAATAACCCTAAAATAATTCACAATAAAAATTGTCACTTATTATATTTAAATTATTTAAATTCACCATATTTCAAACTTTAAAGCATTTTAAGAAGTTCCCCAAAACGCTGTTTTTAATATTCAGAATATAATTGTTATTTACTATTATTATTATGATTGATAGCCATTCAAATTATATTCAATTTTCAGATCTTGGAAATTAAAGTTTCACATTTTACGAAACTCTTCGAAATGTCGAAAAGACTATATGAGTACATAGTCGTCAAAATTATTTAATATAATTACATTTAAAATACGATGTCTACTTTAATAGTAAGTGTATTTTATATATTATATTATATTCTTATGTAATCTTATAAGTATTATAATATACATATAGTTATAATAAACTTTAAAGAGCTTTCATTTTACCATTTTAATGATTAATTTATTTTGATTAAAACAAAAATCAATTATATCAAACTAAATTTAAATGTTAAACATTACATTTAAGGGTTTCATACAAGGTTTAATAAATGCTTATACGTTTATTGTATATAAAATACTATACTTATATACAAGCTTAAATGCATACCATTACGTACCTAAGTATTAAAATTCAGAAATTTAATTAAAATTTTGTGTATAATAACGTTATTTTCCATATTTTTACTTCAAATTTTAGGACATATCCTATATATTTTTAATTTATTCTAATCTTCTTTTTTTGTTTTTCTTCTATTCCAACTATTTGGAAACACCAAATTTCGGACTTTTCATGCTTTTTTTAACGAATTTTACGTTGGCTATCGATTTAATGTAACCTTAATTAGTCACCTTTTACAACAGGCATGAGGTAACCGTGGAATTGTTCTGAAACCCCATCTACGGGGATATTTATAGCTTATTGTAATAATTTTAAAAGTGTTTATAATTTTTTTTTTTTTTAAACTAAAGATTTTTTTTAGGTCAACATTATTTTATATTACAATACGACCTTTGAATTTCGATAATTAAGTAATTACTGTAATTAGTAATTACTATATTATAACGTTTGCATAGTAGTGAAACAATAATTACATAGTGGAAAATAATATGTTATCTTAATGTGTTATATAACAATGACATGACATATATTATTATAATTATTCCTCATTTCTTGATAATATCGGTCTGATATCGTCCCTCTGTGGATTTTGAACCATCGACTGCGGTAGGATTCAGATATACTTATATCTGATAGATACAGAGATACCACTATGAACAATATATTATTCAAAAAATATTATTCATAAAATTCAAAAACCTATAATATATTATTGTAATATATATTTTCTTAATTTTTGACGTGTTATAAAAAATATTAAAACGCGTATGCTCGCATTGCCGGGCACTCATGTACTTTCTATCACATCGATTTACCAAAAATGTATAATAATTATTATTCAATTATTTCAATTGTAAAGTCAAGTATGATATAAATACTAGAACTTTAAATCACCCAATCGTCTATAGTTCGGTTTTAACACAAAGCGATTTACGACTACAATCAATATATTATGGAAATCATCTTATCGGTATACTCTTTTACTTACAAGGCCTCGGGTAATAGTCCTTGATATGACGTAAGCTTATCCGTTAAGTAAATGAAGCATGTCACTTTTTTTATTATACATAGACGTGCTTATATTTCTAATCTACACAATTTTCACCATCAAACTAGAAGAGTAGTATATGTTGTACCTGTACATATCTATACGATACAGGTATATCAGTCGGAACATAATATATTGAGTTATTCAATTATTATTATATTACGACCATGTAGCGTAATATTATTGCATTTTAATTTCATATTATAAAATTACATTCAACGAAACAAACACCTACCTAAACAGTTACGATCGCGTTTTCCAAAATACATATTGGATGTATAGGAACGTCGCTTTAGACATTATATATACTCTATCCACTCAAATCGTACTGCTGATTTTTTAAAATTTTGTATTTGTTCATACGCCACGTATCGCCAAAGTTGTAAAAATTCTGGAGAATTCGGGTACCTAAGTCTAATAATAGTGGCCAGGCTGTTTGCAGAAAATTGGCCTGGTGTATATAGGCCGTTGTTATTGCTGCGGGAATTGTTATATTATATTATGTATATAGAGAGGTACGTGCTTAAAATATATCACGAAAATTGAATGTGTATATTATGAGAGATTACCATACAATTATAATATTGTAATTAAATTAAATTTTAAAAGAAAAACGAGAAATGCGTATTCCGTACCTACCTACCCGAATCCTGACGGTGCGCGAACGGACGGTGTACGGATCCTATAATATTATGGAGTTTTTTCGTGTCATTGTCCACGGCGCGCGTAGACAATATATAAATAATGGAAAAGAAAAACAACAAAAAGAAATAATAAAATGAAAGAAAAAAAAAAAAGAAAAAAAACAACGGAATATTATCGGCGAGCATTAATTTCGTCGGTTCCATGGCGCGATGCCCTGCGCGTAACCCCTTCGGCATTCCCCTCCCGCAACAACGCTCGGCGATTACAATCCCCCCCCCCGTGGAATCCCCCACCACCCCGCCGGCGGCCGATGTACGCGCACGCTGTACACATCCCGAACTGATTATACCGCGTGCGTGCGGCGGCGGAGTGAAAGGTCTATGACCGGACAACGTCCTTTCACTTCTCCCGCCGCCGCCGTGCACACGACACACACACACTCTCCTCGCCGCGTACACGTACTATTATATAGCTGCTTTTTTTTTTTTTTTTTTCTCTCGCTCTCCGCGTTTAATATCGTGTGTATATACACCGTGTGTATTTTTCTTCTTTCTTCCGCCGCCGCCGCCGTCCGTCCGTCCGATCAGTGGCGTGCGGTTGTGCGTGAGACCGAGACCGATGACCAGGGAATAACCTCGGCCGTGGCAATTGTGCGTGTTGATGATTGGTGGATGGGTGGATGGCGGGGGGGGGGGATTGAGTGGTCGGCAGGGAAACCGTCGTTGTACATAGACATACGAAATAATAATAATAATAATAAAGGAAAATCGTGTACGCACAGGTATACGCGTATGTATATATGATGTTACATTATGTGTACGCACGTAAAGAAAGAAAAGTACAATGGTCGAGCGAGAGGCATCGAAAAATGCACGCGTAACAAAAGAACCGTGCGCGGACGGTAATAATTCGCGCGCTCGCCGCACACCTTCGCGCGTCGGCGGAGTGGGGAGGCGAATTATTATACTCGGCGACTAGGACCAGCGTGGCGGGGCGGAGAGGGATGTCATCGTGGAAGAAAGACCGCGGCGGCGGCGGTGAGCGGAGGACTCGGTCCAGTGACTCCGCCGCGGCGGCGGAGTGACGTCAGTGTTTTTGTTGCTCCGGTCGACCAACAGGTAACCGGAGTAGTGGGGGAGACTAAACGAAAAAAAACCGGAAATTTATGATAAATTTGGGAAAATTTTGGATTCCGAACATGGCGCATCGATTTAAAACGATGACGGGATTTATACGTTTTTTCGAGTATAGCATCGTATACGGGAGTGATGGAGTGGTTTTCTATTGGTACTTGGTGCACTTTAAACGTGTCATTATTTTTCGATTTCTTCCAGTAGTTTTCCTACACTGAACAACCAAATATATCTGTGATTTCAATAAAAATTTAGATTACCTAATTTAATAATACAGTTGTTAATATACGTCCAATAAAATGTTTGTTGATTTAGAAATAAAATATTTGTTAATTTAACAGTAAATAATACAAAACGTATTATTGATTCACATTTTATCAATGTCTTGGGTAAAATTGTCTAATTCAATACAAATTTATTTGAATTAACAAATATCTTGTGTTAATTTCTTTCTTTCTTCTTCGTAGTACAAACGCCAATTTTTTTTATAAAAATAGTCAATTTAAACAGAATATTTTTTCAACTTAATAATATATTTTATTATAATAATAAAATCTGTATTAATTTTACAAATTATTTTTATTAAATTATAAATTATATATTTTGTGAAATTCGCAAAATGAATTTGTTATTGTAAACATATTTTTTATTAATTTAATAATATATACATTAAAATAATAAAAATTGTATTATTTCATCAAATAAATATTCGTTTGTTAAAATGTGATTATTGAATATTGTAATTCTACCAATGATATTTGGTTCAATGTATAGCATACTATCGAAAATATTTGAGTGTTTGAAGACAACAATTTTTCTGAGAAATGTATATTACAATAATTATATGTATAACATTATTATAATCCTTAGTAAACAAAAGTATATACGAAGTATATAGTATATTAGTATATACTAAGTATAATAATATAAAAGTAACTTTTATTCATGTAATAAGTTCCTTGTCAAAAAAAAAACTATAAAGATTAATATGTTTTATAGGTACTAAATCAAATAGAATAGCAGTAAATAATAAAGGTTTAAGAAAATGAAAAATACAAACAAGCATTTTTCTTAAAACTAATATTGGTTTTTACGACAATTCTGCTTAGCAGGTCAGTATAGTTGAGTTTTAATAAAATGTCATATACAATACTTTCATACAAATTACCATATTATATTATATACTTACATAATTAAATGGTATTAAACCGAAATTCAATAAGGATCGATTTACGAACGCATTTATATTTGTTTTCAATTTAAAGTAATAGTATAACATATCCCGCTCAAGAATCTAAATTACGATTGTTCAATTATATTTCCGTCATCTATAAGTATTTGGACAATTTTTTTTTACCCCACCATTTAGACAACCAATTATCGACAATTATCAATTAATATTGTAAAATAAAATCTTAAGCAACCAGCATAAGACATTTAGGTACTTGTATGTGATTGAAAATATACCAGAAACAATGAAGTCAAAAATAGGTTTCCATTGTATTTTATATAATATTTTCAGTCCACTATTACTAAAATTTAAATCCATCAATACTACTATTAATTAAATTAAATTAAAGAAATTTTATTTAGGTAATTTTTATGTATAACGAAATAAAATATTAGTAAATATTCTTCAGTATAATTTATTATAATCGTACTATCGATATATCTTATCATAAGTATACGATTTTCATTTACAGTTACTGTAATTTTATACTAATATATAATATGTAATATTGAAAACTCTACCGTTTGAGTGATTTTTTTTATTTAAAACCAATCTATTAATGAGGTCTGTGATAATTTAATGAAATCTTATCCTTTTAATTTACACGATTTTAAATTTATTAAGATCACTTTTTATTACAACTCTTATCACAACGCTTAAACTATGACCTATATATTATATTTAATGTAATGTAACAATGAATTTTATATTTTCTAACAATGTTTCAACCATCATAACAAAAGCATATCTTCTTCTTTAGATTATATTATGTCAACTATAGGTACTGATTATAATATATACAGATATTGTCATTATAGCTTTGTACAATTTTGGTTACTTTTATAAATGCGTATAAACAGGAAATTAGTATTAAAAACTATTTCATGTTACAAGTTATTGTTTATAAGTACGCGTCTCTTGAGGGTTCAATATGACAGTGGTCATGTTTTTAAATTTTATAAACAAAGCTCTAATAATTACTACTATAGTTATAGTAGACATATACGGCAAAAATAACGACAAGCAAAATCAATTATATATTAAATTACTATAACTTGTGTGCCAAACTAATTTGACAGCTCTATGTAAATTATAGTGTATAATAAACGTATAGGTATATTTTGCATTCAATCTATTTCAATTTGTGCTTTCATAAACAAAATGTTTAGAACCAAATAGGTATATTAACATTACTTGTACATGTATAATGTTTTAGTAGAAGTTTTCATACTATAGTAATATAATATTTTTCTATATCGTGTACGTTCCATCTACGTATTTATATTTATAGTAAAATATTGTATCAATTTCCATTCAGTACACACTATAGGACATGATGGTATTATATTATATTTCACTATATATATTTTTTTTTTCAAAATATTATTTTGATACTGCATATTATACACAAAATCTAAAGTCATTATATATAAATTAGCTCAATAATATACATAAAGGTAGGCAATTATTGTGAAAGAAATTTTTACTACAAACAATGAATTCATCATTAGGGCATAATTTCATTCTTTCCAACGACCGGGTAATGAGGTTTATACGCGATATTTTCCATTAGACCTGTTTAATTCATTATTAAACATTGTTTGGCACAGGAAACGCATATTTTATTCCAAACGTTTTTGGTTTAATTAAAAGACGATTATTTTTACAGACTTATTAGGTATACATTCTTCTGACTATGTATTTGAGTTCAAAGTACTCGTATTATATTTACCTACAGATTAGAACAATTCATTGAAATATTACCATGTTGTAGTATATCTATGGTCCATCTACATAATTGTATAAACAAAACCGAACATTTAAGAATTAACAATAAATGAGCCGGAACAATATTTAGCCGGGGTATGTATCGTTTCCTGTTAAATTTTTTTTTTCAATTTCGAAGTTCGACGTGTTATAGACATTGAATTGTAAATATTGTTATATAAACATTATCTCAGCTACCATAAATAATATTTTACCACTGACATGCACAGAATTCCAATTTTCCAGGAGAATATAATATTCATTTTACTTTCGTTGATTGATGTATATTACAAATAAAAGTTTTACGACGAACAATTATTATATTTTACGCCTTTTATTGATCACTTAAAATGTTGTAATATATTCCTAAAAATTTAAATAATAGATTATGACGAAAATTACATATGCATTTATTTTAATATTTTACATACCTACTTATCTATTTATTGTTATTATTAATATTATTCTTACCAATTACCTATATTATTTTCCTTATGCTTTTACAGATCTTATCAAACTATGTTCGATGTATTTTTCAAGATGGAAACCTTTCGTTATTTTGACAGGATTTCGGTAAATTTTTTTTGGGACAATATTTTACTACAAAAATAATAATCGATATATTGGTGGTGTAGTTTGGTATTTTTATTTGAAAGCAAAGGGGTAAGTCATTGCATTCTAAATTCAAATTTAAACAATTCTAAATTCGGCTTAATAAAAGTAATTTCTATAAACAGTCCAAAAATGGTCGTGTATAAAAAAAATTTACCTCAATTAGGTATATATAACAACAATAAATTAACTAAAATCGATTTTTTGTACAAGTGTTTTCATAAAATATACGCACCTATAGAAAAACTACTGGGAAAATCGAAAAATAACATGGTTTTATAGTACAAACTAGATAAAATTTTTAAAAAATTAAAAAGTTTTGTATTCAAAAAATCTACTACCGCTTCTTCTATTGAAAACATTGAAAACATGTATATAAACATACATATTGTAAAACCAATATATTAATTGCTAAGTTCAGAATCTAAAACTAATAACAAAATAATATTTCGATATTTATAATGTTTATATCAAAACCATTATGTAAATATAGGCACATGAAAAATATAATGTCGATTTTCTCCTCAAGTGCTAAACATATTATATCTAAGCAATATCATACTTTCTTTGATAAAGGGCATAAGTACAATGATATTGTATCAAATATAAACAAAAATATAAATCATATACACTATTATATGTGAAGTCAGTCGATCACAAATCTGAAGATCTAAACTAGATGTCCAAAAATAATATTATTCTCTCCTCCTCAGGTCTCCTAGTCACCTATTATACAAATTTAACAAAATAGTATTTTCTGTTTACCCAAAAATACAATCACCCTTATCACTTGTTTCCATGTTTCCATAGTAAAAACTTTGGCAAGTACTTTAACATTATACTTAAACTACACATGGCATCAAATAAAATAATAAACCACAGTGTATTAAAATTAGAAAATATAATAATATCTTAATATCTTTCAACATTATACTGAATATCTCCATAAATTATGTACATACATTATTATCAATTAAAAATATCATACATTTAGGTTTAAAAAAGTGAAAATAAAATACAAGTATAAAAAAAAAAATTTTCAAAAAAGTGTGTCAAAATCTTAAATTAGACATTTAAGTTATAAAATTAATTTGAAAAATCCGGTCTGCAGTAGGGGGTGGAATACTTTGCATACTTCGCTGATGGGAATATTGAATTTGAAAGCAGTGGTAAATAATTTCTTTCGATAAAACACTTCAATGTAATATACATATTTATATATATATATAAAAAAAAATGTGTACACTGAATACACGTACCTAACTATTGGATAAAATCTTCTGGTCGAAAAGTAGATTACAGAAATAAATAAATAAACATAGTCGTAAAACTTGTACTAAATCCCTG
>CAWVNS010000079.1:0-34838 GCA_963930675.1 Gnaphalium uliginosum
CGAAAGAAAATGTTATCACTTTTATACTGTAATAATAGCACAGAAGAAAATAATCAAAACGGATACATTTAAAAATTAATTACATAGACAGCATACTGGATTCTTCTCCCGAAAAAAAAAAAAAACGACTGCATTGAATGCACTGCCGTCTAATGGTACACGTGTACATTTTTTACCAGTATCTTATTCTGACTATTCTGTTCTGTGGTAGACATAAGAATAGTAGAATTATATAGGTCAGTTGCGTGTTTAAATTACATCAATATTGTGAACAATCTAGCTCAAACACCTATAACCGGTGTCAAGTATTCATTGATGTACTCCGAGGCATGAAACTCCATGACATTAAAGGGTATTTTTTTAATTTCACAAAAGAAATCGTCTGTATATAAACATTTTGGCAAAATTGGGGTCAACCCGGTATTTGCATATAAATGATCATCGTGGTAGGTAGATTACGATTTGAGTGTTCAGGAATTAAAATGTTTAATAGCTAGACAATTATTATTGTCCGTATAACCGTATACAGAAAACAATCAAACATTATAATATAGAATTTATATGAAACCATTAAGCATAAAATGGTAAGAAACGATTTTTCGTCGAGCTATTAAATATGAACTAAATGTTGAGTTAAAAGTCTTGTAAAAGTCAATATTTTGGTTTGAGCAAATGTTTCAACTTAAAAGGATAATATATAATTCATGTATTTGTATTTCATATTAAAATGCAAGTTAAAGAAATCAACGAAAATTGAATTGTTTAAACATTTTATAATTACTTATTATCTATACGTAACAAAGAATAGTGAATATACAATAATAATAATACTATAATAGGTACGTGAAATAAAATATTTTGATGTTAAGTTACCTGTAGAATTATTTATGTAAAAATAATAACTCAATTTCTACAAAATAATTTGGTTTTATTTTAACAAGTAGTAGTTGTTTAACACTGAAGATGAAAATATGGTTTTCGAAATAACATATTTGTTAAAATGAAAACAAATTATTTTGTAGAAATCGGGTTTTTATTTTCATATGTAAAATAAACATTATTTTTCCCGATTTCAAAACGAGATATTTACCCGTATTAATGGAATATACTAAAAACATTTTACCGAATTTAATTAATCAACAAGGTTTCATTACAATAATTTATAATATGTATCTATTTAATAATATAGGGTTTTCAACCCGAATTAAGACGATATCATTGAATTAGGTAGGTACTGGAAATAATTATTCTAAAACCATTGAGAAATCATGTTTACTGACTTTAATATAAACGGTTAAATGTAGGTACCTATGTATGTTGAATTATGCAGTAGGTACTGAAAATAGAATAATACATTATGATCATATTACATACATATTATGTACGGATTTGAAAAATATTTTAAGATTTTAATTGGCTTGTTGAATTTAGGTTCGTCAATTTTTATTTATTTATCTATCGTATATTATTATTACCTATTCAATCGTTATTTTGTAAATCAAATCGTAATATTTATGTATTTTAAAATACAAAATGTACACCGTTTGCATTTTAAATTTAAATACAACCAACAATTTGATGTAAAATAGAAATTATAAGAGTTTAAATAATTTTTTAGTATTGGATTTTTATCGTCCCCCCTAGGCGCGTGGAAAAATTACCACCAAACCACTTAATAATACTAGATACTGAATAGTGAATACTCGTCAAAAACTTTCGAAAAACATTATTTGCTTAGGATCATAATGGTTTGTAGGTATCAATGCAATATGTACAACATTACATAATTAGGTGTATAACCACAGAATAGATTAATCAGAATGGACACTAAATGTAAACAAAAAAAAAGGCAGCCAACTTCCCATTTAGCAATTGTTATCAGCTACGTAATACGTTACGATAACATGGTCTGATTTTCAAAACAGTTTTTCGTTCGACGAATCTGATACTTTTCTGTTTTTTAATTTTGTATTAAATTGTACAATTATTTATCTAATGTATCTTATTCATTCCTATTGTTAATTAACTATTATATTTGTACAAATTAGATAATATACTGTTAAAAAAAGTGTTTTTTTTTTTTTCAATAGATTTACCTATACCTAATTACCTATACTACCTACTACAATAATTTTTAAATAAATTATTTACAGCATATAACATAATATGTTATATATAAGTATTTTTTGATATAATATTATATTATATATATAGATTTTCTTCTTCGACATCTCTTTATTCTATATAATGACTATTATTTGAGGGCCCACCAAATATACAATAATATTATACATTATACAACATTGAGTATGTGGTCACACTTATTGCTAAATAGGAATATGGCCGCCACGTTTCTCTGTGATAAGTATACTAACAATGTTAATTTGAAAGAGTGTCCGGGGCCTGGTATAACACCTAACACGCAATCAATTAATATTTATTTACCTATATATATTTTGTTGCGTAATTAAAGTAAAAAAAAAAATTTTGTATAACGTTATATGGGTATCGTATAGCCGTATAATAATTAGCAACTGTGCGCAGCTATATCTTAATGCTTACAAGTTTAATATAAAAATATAAAATTGTATTTTAATAATAAATTATGATAGAATAGACTAAAATTGGCTTTATGCCTTCTAAAACAAAATCACTTTCGTAAGCACTATAACCACTACAATAATTATAAGTTATAAATAATATCTATTTTGTGTTTAAAATCATACAAATTTAAATATCTATACCTATCTACAAAATTAATAAATGCGTATAGTACGTATTATTATACTGTAGCATACACACTTATATTATATATATATTATTGACATTATTATTTATATATATGATAAGTATATTTCCTATTGGTTATGTCAATTTAAAGAGACTCATGATAGGTTGATGCGAACATATTAAACTAAAAATCAAAACCCGGATAACAATCCATAATATGTATTTACAATATTAGGAGAAAACGGAATATAACTATAACCTAAAAGTCTCAAACTTGACAAAATATCAGATATCAGATATTAAATAACTAAAAATCCGAAACTCAGAAATCATAAAGCCAAGGTTGATAATCCGTCTATATAAACCAAGAATGTTATATACTCTACCATTTTACGTTTTCTTAATTTTTCAAAAATTAAAAATAGTACCTATTGTATAATCATGCGGAAAAAAACAAATTTTTATGTAAAATCAAAGTTCTCCATAGTAGTACATTTATATCATACTAAACCGAAAGTAATATAATTTTAATTATTAATATCTGTATAAATATATATATGGAAAGCAATTATGAAAGGTTTGGTGAATTTACATTTCCCTTTAAGTGAAAAAAATATACGGTCAGTATGGAAATTGTACTTTTTAAATAATATCTCAACAACGATCGCTCTTATAATTCGTGTTCAATCCTTAAGACATATCGATTTATTTCAGTTGCGTATAAAAAGGGGGCAACACAACACATACATTATCGTACAATTATGTACGTGTGGTCCACATAGAGTTAACGAAATGCTATTTACAAATGTTTACACGATTATAATAGACTGCTGTAGAATTACACACATCGATTCATTTTTAAAAACCAATCATCTAATTGCTAATGCGATTCGGGATTAGTCCAGACGCTCAGCGTTTCAAGTTTATATTATATTTATATTTATAATAGTCAACAAACAAATGATTGAACTAATGATTCCCCCCACACCAAATAAAAAACAAAAAAAAACAAAACAAAAAAGAATACATTTAATCACATCTGTGTTTACAGGTTTGTATTATATTGATTTTGGAGAAAATAACAGGAGGGAAACTGTTACCAAAATTGTACGATCACGTTGCAATCATTATTTCTCTAGAGATTGCCGATTTTATACTCTTCCGGCCCGAGAACTGCCAACAGATTATTATCTTAATACGAGCTAATTAAACGTGACATCACTCTTACAGCAACAGCAATAATTACTTAACACTGTAATACAAGCAGACAGGTGTCAGATGGGGTTTCATAAAATAACGTGATATGATAATGATTATATATAATACGCTGCGAGATACAAGCGAGATGGGTGGCTCGGGTCGGGGGCAGTTGCCCGACCGTTGATAAGAATTGGTCGGGGAAATGGCGGTGTCGGAACTCATTGCCAATCTACATTTTGGAAATTATATGAAAAAGTTTTTTTTTTCTAACGTGAGTTAACACTGTTTGATTATAGTATGATAATAGTTATATTATTTTTTGATATATAACTTATCTACTTATTAGCACATATAGAATAGAAAAGTTCATTTTTCGCTATTACTTTTTATATTATATAATGTAGCCTATAGGTATAATTATGCATATATTATTATTATATAATATTATAATATAATTTTTATCAATATTGTATAACTTTTATCATAAGTATTTATATTCTGATACATGGAATTTACTTGGCAACGGTTGGCAATAATTTTTTGATGTCGGACACCTTATCATTTCAACACCTTATCAACGGTCGGACAACTGCCAATATCCCGGGTGGCTCGTTAAAACCCAACAGGATGATATTTACTCCATCCCTCCCCCCCCACCACCACCATAACCGTATGAATTTCACTTTGAAATCCGAACCGTTCGGAATCAATCATCGGTGTCCATTCAATTCGCCGTTCGGAATTTTTAAATGAACCTTAATCGTAATCAATAAATGGCCACTCATTTTACACTCCTGCGTTCTGCGCCAATATACATATATGCGATAAATTACTTAAGAGCTATCATCATCCAAACGGAGGATTCATCAGTATACAAAACTTTTTGTGGAATTATCATTCAGGGAAAGAAAATGAAAAGCCATAAGCATTTTTTTTTCTTTATTTTTTTTTTTATAGGCATACACTATACCCACAATTAAATTGTTTAATTTATCATCGTTAGTTATATTGTTTGGTGATAGATGTCAGAAATTCTTTTTTGTAAATAAAATATTACGTACAAAAAGTAAAAAAAAAAAACATACATATTCCACTCGTAGAAATTTTAACCTGTTTATTCGGTTTATCGCGTATGAGTAATTATTTACAACAAACGTTTCTGGCAAATTCAAAATTTTCTGTAAAAATATATCAGTCAGAAGCTATACTATAGTAATCCTTTAATTAATTTCAAGATCGATTTACCGGCAATAGAACTATTCAGAAACCAGCTAGGAATAATATGATAATGTTCTTTCATTATAACATTTTAAATAAATATACAATCATATGTGGGAAATAAATAAATAAAAAAAAAAAAAAAAAATAAAAAAAAAATCGAAATAAATCAAATCTTCAAATCTTTTATTACCTATGAAAAATATTAATTATATATATTAAATCAATATTAAAAGCAACATATTAGATATCATATATTTTATAATAAAGATAAAATTATTTTATTACAGATATATTATTATTTTAGCACTTTAAAATAAATAATTAAAACTAATTTTTAATTTAATTATTTTGTAATATTTTATAATATATTTCTCTAAATGGTCTTTTCCCCCTCCTCACCAAAAGTCCTCGTGATATAATATACAATATTCCTTATGTTTATTGTACTGAACATGTATAGATTGTATACGTTTCCAAAAAATAAAAATACAATTTCTTACAAATGCAAAACGTTAAATTATAGTTTTCAATATTCAATTAAACTGTCATCAAAATCAAATTACTCATCCGATAAATTCAATATTTTATTAGTTTTAATATAAATATACTTATCAATCTCATTTGTTTACTTTTAAATAAAAATAAATATTTTAATTAAATTGATATATATTTATTTATATTTAATATTAAAATAATATCATATAGGTAATAATTTACGTTACTATTATTTTATACCTGTTTATAAACCTATCATTTTAGAAATTGATGTGAATATGGAATAAAATTAACAAGATGCATACAAGTATATCTATTACTCTATACCTACCATTATTATAAACATTTATCTCATTTTATTATTCTTAAATAATATTTTAATGTAAATAAAAAAATTGACCATGCAATAATGTCTTCAATTATTTTTTAATATAAAACTTCATATATTGAACACATTTTCATTTGAAAACATTTAATCCCTTTATAGTTGACACTTAGAATAAAAACGTATTTTTAAGAAAAATAATTAATCTATACTTATTTAGTTATAAATAATAATTTGTATGTATGCTTTGTGAATTGTGAGTGGATCATCGGAACATATCTTAGTAGTGACAAAGCACATGTCGGCGAAAAGGGATTTCGGTACTCGGAAACAGTGATTTTGACAAAATAAATAGAAGATTGCGGGAAATAAGTCTGTTACAAAGATTCAATAAGATTAAGGGTAGTATTGTATATGAGAATGAAAAAAAAATGCCAATGTCGAGAATCTCTACAATAAACTAAATGTGAGGCAATCCCTCGAAATAGTATATACTAATAGGAAAATCAAAGTACGAAACGTCCAAGAGGAGAAAAAAACTAGGATAATGTTGATTGCGAGTTTTAGTGATTAAAGACGCAATGGATCTTAAATGGGATACAAATATACTATGGGATATTCAACGAACAAAGACATGGGTCGGAGTAATAAAGGGTTTCAATGGTTCATTTTAGCTACAAAAAAAAAAAATAAATAAATAAATAAATAATAATAAGAAAATATCGAACCATTTATTTATATCACATACGATGGACACGAACAAATTTACGCCTATTATCATCATATTATTCTGATCATTTTTCTTACACGATTAGGATTACGATAAAATATGTCATATTAACGTAGACCATTTATATTATAAATATTAGGCCACAAAAAACGATCATTAATATTTAAGAAAAATTAAAAAAAAACTATTACAATGGGAACGGATTACTGTTAAATTAAAATAATGGTTGATGAGTACTTTTTATCTTTACAATAAGTGCACTGAAGTGCAATTCAAAAAAGTTTTTGTAACAATAGCCAGACTAGAACACTGTGACATTTTTTTTTTTTTTTTATTTACTTGCGAGAAGGGCATTATTTGCGCAAGTAAGCAGTACACTCAATCTTAATACCACACTAGACTTTGAAATGAACATTTTGCCCATTATGTAATTTTTAAAGCCCTCTTATACGAGTAAATCCTGATATCATCAATATAAAACGATATGCGTCGTAAATTTTATAAAATTATATTTTAAAAATGAATAAAAATATACCACAAGATTTGTGTAAAATGTTATTTACGATTTTAATAAATCTGCTATCATTCACGGTGATTAAAGATTTATTTTATACTACACATAAATAAATAAGATTGGTGCGCTAAATATTTAATTCGGATTGGGCAGATTTCGGAAAACTTTTTTTTTTTTTCGATGAGGCAAGTTTATATGTTTATTTACTCTTCTTTTATTGGTATAATTAACATAACCAGTGTTATACTAAATTTAACAAATATTTTATAGTTCACAATCAATAGTTTGTAATTTTATAAAAAATGATAAATTATTGTTATTTTAAGCGCATATCGTCTATAACTGTTAATTGTTATCATCACATTATTTTTTAATTGCTACTAAATTGTATTTGTATAAAAAAAATATAATTTTAATCATAAATTTATATTTAATTTTTTTGTGTGCATTAACATTTGGTCCCTGTGCTTTTAAGACATTAATATGCCACATTAGTACAAATATATTCTTAAATCCAATTAATAATACGTAAAACTATATATAATGAAATATGAATAATTGTATATATTACAAACTAAATTATATAAAATATAATGTATATAATATAATTATTTATTTAATATAAGTAAATAGTAAATATCTTAATTGTCCTCTAATAAGACAGTCTTCTAAATAAATAAGATGTACCTTGGCTGTTTATCGTAAAGTTGGTTTCCAATAGGAATGTTCTTATCAAGGTGGTAATAGACTATAGATCCATCTTGGGATTACTGATATAGTCAGGTTTCAGGTTGAACACATAACAGGTTAATTAAGAGTCATACTTATTTTTCATAGAAATGTCCGAAAAATGATCTGAATTGGAGATTAGGAAATCTGTAGACCATAATGAGTACCTAGTCCGATGATATATAAAGATGATAAAAAAAAACCTGCCCGGATCTCAATAAATTATTCCGAAAGGTTCATTACTATTAGGGTCATAACAGATTATTATTTGAAAAATGAAAATGTTTATGAAATTTGAACTTGGTACAACAGCAGGTTCGAGCATATGGAAAAAGTAGGGAAACATCAACAGTGTTACACTACTTTGTAAGGACCCTACTTTGCTATAACCTAAAGCCACAATCGGAATAAAATATAACAATATAACATACGTTGTAAGTATATACAATTTTATTGTTCAAACATGTTTCAAAAGTCAATCTACGAGTGTGCTAAATACCAGTTTTCTAAATTTATTTTAAAGAATAAACTGAAATTGAATAAACAATTTTAAAATAATTTATTTAATCTACTATAATTATGTAAAGAAACGAATAAAAATAATATTTTATATGGACAACTATACAGCAACGAATTATGAGGACAAACTCTTTGAGCGTGCTGGATTTCCCGTTTTTTATCTCTCTACTCACTACGAATAATAAAATGTATGAACAATTAATTTTCAAATTAAAAATATCCCTTATAACTATGTACTAGTAGCTATAATGACATATCGATAGGAAGGTCGGACGCACACAACTTAAATATAATGAGATGTCTAAGATTATGTTTAGAAACCTAAGAAGTATTATATATTTACATATAAATAAATATATCTCCAAATCAGAACAATGTAATTTATAACTGACATCATAGAGAAAACAAAATATTATATTTTATATTTAATTTTACAATTATTTTGTTTTTAAGGCTATTGGAACACTTCATACTTTTTGTGTTTTTAGACCAATAAGCGGAAAATGTGTTTACATATCCGATAACTATTTCAAAAAATATTATATCTTCTTCTTCTTCTTCTTCTTCTCCTTCGCCTTCTCTCCCAACTATCTAGGGTCGGCCCAAAAATATATATATATATATATTATATATATAATCTATAAGCTTATTTTCTAGGTTATTTAGAAGAAAAAAAAATTTTGTTTTTAGAATTTAATGCATTTTAAAATCGAGTTTATTTAAAATTTAATATAACAAGAACATTTTTTTTGATTATAAATTATTATGTATTGAGTTAGTAATATTTTTCCTTCATAACCTAGTAAGAATATCAATGAATACAAATATTTTGACAAAATTTAAATTCGATATTTGGAAGCAATGTGGTACAAATTTAAGGAAAAAAAAAATACAGCATTTAGAATTTCCAAGAGTTTATAGTGATTATGGCTCACAGGCATTAATGTTCTAATTATAAATTATCTACTCCAATAGCCTGTAAGGAAGTAAATTATCTGTTTTTACTTTGGTTTGTGTAAAAATTTTTCTCGGAGTTTTTTTGTGTAATTTTAATTGGATGATGCACCCCATTCAGAGATCAATTCAATACAATGCCGAATATGTATAATCATGTGTGTTAACGAGTAAAAAAATTATAAAGAAAATTAAAAAAGCAAAGATTTTAGAAAATAATTATTATTTTTGTTCATTATTTATATAGGTATATAATATTTGTTCTATTCGTTGCAATATAAAAGGAAAACAAAATATAATGCAAGTTTGAAGGAAATATATTATATAATATTACAGCTCAAATAAAAGTAAAGTAATTTATCTGACGTTCATAATAAATGACACAAAATAGGTATGTTGAAAAATGTATAAGTATTATGATAAATAATAAAATAAAAATATATTCTATAAAATTAACCAAGAAATCAATATATATAATCATCCAATATATACAGTATGTGTACAAAATCGTAATACATTTTAATATTATAGTCACTTTTAATATTTAATATTTATTATACTTTTATTTATTTATGTTTATCGTTTAAGTTACGTTTTATATCTGTTATAGATCTAAACATTTAATTATATTGTGCGTTATAAAATACTCTGTGACGGTTCCGTATTCGATTTCTATGATGTATTTACAGATATTCGTAGACTATTATATCCGACGACAATAATCATTTTATAAAAACCCGTGAACAGTATATCCGACTGAATTTACGTTTGCAGGGTAAGTACCTATACTATATTATATATTATGTATTAGTATATTATCGTATTATATTTTATTACAGCCACATTATATTTAACGGTAAATATTTTTTAATTTATCGGACTTTCGTTGTATTTTTTTCAAAATTTTAATTAAATTAATATCGATGTGTAGTTTTGACTTGACTGCATTTTTTCTTCACGTTGTCGAATGCTCAGAGAAAAGGCGAAAATGCAGAGGAACGAAAGGCTTAAAAATGTCTAAACGACTGGAGAATAGTTTTAAATCGGTAACAGTAAAGGAATGCTCATCGAGCGGTGGCGATAACGGGCCGGGGAATTTAAATAATAAATAGTACTGTTTTTTTTTCATAAAAAAAAAAACAGTACTTAATTTAATTATACATGGACTTAAAAAAGCCCACTAGCTCCACCTCGCTCCACCCAGAATCTAAAATAAATGTATTTTAGATATTATAGGTAGTAGATAGGTAGGTATAATACCTTATTATACTTAAATTTTTTGTATATTGCATTTAAACATAATCTAGTTAAGGTTTGTTATAGATTTATATATTATAATATATTCTGTACCTATTTATGTAAATAGAAAATATAGTTTTAAATGCATATATTTTATGTCGAGATTTTGTCGAAAAAGAATTTATGATTTCTTACTAAAAAAAAAAAAACTAAATAAAATAAGGTATAAACAAAACTATTATATAAAACAGTGGCATTGATATAATATTTTTTCATATATTATATTAGTATAATAAATTTAAATAACTACATTTCCTTTTAACGCTATTCAACAAAATCGATAAATGAAAAAAATATCAGTACGTATTTTCGAATAACGACATAAATATACCTATTTATTTGTTCTAATTTCCATAATAATAATAATATCTTTGTATTATTCAAAAAAGTTTCGATGCAAATACGGCGTATATCTGAAATGTCGGAACAAATATCATAATACCAATTTGTCATGCCCGTTAAAAGAATCCCAATTTTATAAAATTAGATACATAATATGCTATATAAAACCGTATACGATATAGTATAGAATAATACAATATATAATACAACGTTTTGAAAGCGTATATGACGTAAAATTAATAAAAGGTTGTATATTTAGTTATATGCTCACCACTTGTCTACTTCTTTTCGTGAAAAACATGACTCGTTATTTAAATCATGACTCGTTATTTAAATCACTCGGAAAAAAGACTCGCGGGGGGAATAAAACAGAGATAAATAATTTTTTTTTCTTTTTAATCGTAAATTATCGAAACCGATTTTGTTTTGGGAAACGAGGGGAAAAAACATAGATATAAAGCATGGCTCGAATCAAAAAAAATTATTTTGTTCAATGTTTATGACAATTTAAACGTTATAGATGTTTTAGTGTTTTACGTTATATGAATTTAAACGTTTTAGACTTTTTAGTGTTAACCGTTGTTACAGTTTAAACGTTAATGAATATCTGATGTTTTACGTTATGATAATTTAAATGCCATCAAAGTCTTTCCGTTTATCGTTATATTTTGTATTATGTTTTTCTACATTTTTTGTTTATCGTTTCTATTACGTTTTTTACACGTTTAACAATAAAAGTTTATTTTTTTTTTAATTTTTTATTATTATTTACCGGACTTGGTGACCTGGAAAGGACCAGGATCACTCGCTCATTTCACTCAGTTGGACAGTTTAAATCGAATATATTATCGTCCAATATACTTGGAATAACTACATCACATAAGTAATTCAATTTCGCGAATAATTTTAGACGATTGCTCACATAATTTAAATACTATTTATAACGTTATGACAGTTTAAACGTTTTAGATTTTTTAGTGTTTAACGTTATGAGAATTTAAACGTTGACGAGAATATTTGATGTTTTACTTTATGATATAATTTAAATGTTATCAAAGTCTTTCCGGTTATCGTAATATTTTGTTGTATGTTTTTCTACATTTTTCGTTTATCGTTACGTTTTCGTTTATCGTTTCTGTTGCGTTTTTCGTCATCTATTTCAATCGTTTAAAGTTAAGCACTATTTGTAAAGCAACGAAAACGCATTCGAGCCCTGAAATAAAGTAACTCGCGGTTCCGTTCGATGGTCTTCGGAAAACGGGTTTTCCGTTGAAAATAATAATAATAATAATAATAATAATATGATAACGCGAACGTGCACGTATTGAACCGCGTCTATACGTATTATACAATATATTGAATATATTATTATTATATATATATATATGTGTAGTAGGGTTTGTGTATAATAATCATCACGACTGCAACTTTGCACCCGTCTTCTCTCCCCGTCACTGCGCTATATAGTCGCCCTGTTAACGGATCAATAACGATAGGGACCCCCTCGTGCGAATATACATGGATCCCGGTTACCGACACGTTGAAATTTTACCGACGGCCGTTTTATCTAGCGCACAAACGGTTTTCCGTCCTGCCCGTGCTTTTTTTTTTTTTTTTTCCTGCCCGGTCCCGGAGCACATGTACTCGACGGTACCCATACATAATAATATTACGTACACCACAGATATGTATAAAACACCACTGGACGGGTAACTTTCCGAAACCATTTGCACGGTAGTCGATTATAAAAAAAAAACAAATAGTTATTGTTTATTGTCCACAGTAGGTATATTATATATGTCCGTGTGAAAATCAGTTAGAATTTGTCATGGTTCTTTCGAAATTCGAACGCATAAAATGTTTCGTGATTCGAATTCGTTTTTTCGCGTTATTAAATAATTAATTTTTATTCGAATAACGAACGCCAAACAGCTTTAAACAAGATTAGCACAATATACAAATAATGAAATAATAATAATAATAATAATAATAATAAAAAGCCGGTCAGTAGGGGGTGGATGCACTTCGCTACTGCAGGTTAGGATACTCTTGGTGGATGTATTGCATTTGAAAGCAATGATCAATCATTGCATTCAATAAGACGATTCTGAGCGTAGCTTCTGTGTAGTGTACATAACTCTTAATATTAATCATATACCTATACACAGTACCTACCTATGTTTAACATTACATTGAAGATCAAATGTAGAAATAAATATGATTTAGTGTGTACCTTATGCATATTTTAAAATGTAATATGATATATTTATAATAGCTCAGTTTCGTATAGGTACAGTTATTACTACACAATATTATAGGTAGGTACAGTATATTTTATTGAATGTTCAGTTTATGACATATAATATTGAAAACGAACAAAATATTATGTAAATTTAGTTAAATTAATGCACGACAAACGTTATACAAAATTTTTCCAGGTCTTAAAATCTCATTTTACCAACTATTTGGACTTAAATACCTCAAATTTGATAATTTTGTCAAAAAAATTAAAATTTTAATTAAAATTAAAAAAATCGTGACTACGGATTTTCAAGATTTTTTTGAATTTAGTTAGAGTAACATATATCTAACGCTGTATAAAATTTTTTAAAACCGAAAATTACCCCTTTTAGGACTTAGAAACCTAGAAAACTAAAATATCTATAAATAGCCCAAAATTGCAAAAAAATTTAAAAAAACTTAATCGATGTAAATATATTACTAAATTAAATATTCGATGTAAATTTCAAGATTTTCAAGCGATTGTTTTCGGAATTGTGAAGAAATGAAAATTCCCGATTTGACGAAACCGTAAATTTACCGTTTTTTCATCAATTCTTGGTAGTCTTTCTTTACGCATTAAAAAACTATTGAGAAATACGCAAAATTACCTCTCTAAAGTACCAACTAGATGAAATTTGCTACCGAAAACCGTGTAAGCTTGTATAGATTGGAGCACTCCTTCTGGTAGTAAATTTGTTAACAGAGAAAAAAAAAAAACATCATTGTAAAACCACTAGCTTCCTGGCTACGCTCAGAATCTAAAATAGACAATAAAGAAATGAAAACAAATTCATTAAGAATAAGATAAAGAGGGGTCCAAATTATAGCTTATTGTACCACGCAGCGACGGAGTTGGTTGATTACTATCATAGTAAGAATGAAACAGTGTGGGACGTGGAATGGAACAGATTGACGTGTGGAACGATAAGGTAGATACTATACATGTAATTTGTGATAATAGAGTCTATTTTGCCATTTTATACATTTAATATATAAGCTAAATTTGTTGTATGTATACGTTGAGCAAGTGAATCTAATTGAAGATGGAATAAAACAGGAGAGTAAATATGAGCAAGGCAATCTATTTTAAGTGTATAGCTGTCAAATTTCAGCAATTTACGTTGAACTCGTATAGGTGAATCGAAGATGATAGTAATTTATAGAATTAATTTCATATCATCAGTAAATACCAGAAGTAGTGAATCACGTAAGACCCGCTGAGCACTGTTAATAAATAAATTGAAAAGCAGAAGGGGATTTTAAAAATATTTCACCTGCGGAGGGGTTTGGAGTTCGCTGTCTAGAAGATAATAAATGTCCTTCACACATAAAGTGTTTCTGTTGTATATAGGTTGACAAAGTTTATGGGTAATTCAAAAACGTATCGAACTTACTATTCTCGAATTTTAGTAGGAACTCAAATTTTGCTTTGCTCGGTTCTCGCCCGAGTGTAACAGGTTTCACACAAAGTACGTAAATTATATTTAATAAAAATATCGGTAAATACCACAAATATCCAAAGACTTGAAATATGATATAGATACATAGATATTATAAAATATAACTACTCTGCATGTGTGAATTCGGTCGGACTTATCTTTATCGAGTTTTTATATATTTGGAAATGTTTACACCTATAATTATGTTTATATGTCTATGAAATAATTATAAATATATATGTCAATGAATTATTTCCGACTGAAAATATTATGTGGTAATATATACATGACAAAATAGATAGGTTATCATCATAGATTTTTGATACGCACAATCCGCTAAAATAGTTCTTCGCCGCACCTGTGTTGTAGTTCACCACTTCTTTTTGGCCAATGTTATTATCTTATGTATTCTCGACTGTGTTAACTTATTGATTGTTCAATAGTGCACATATAATTTTAATAAATTATATTTGATATTATTTATTATGATTTAAGTTATTATAATCTGTGTTTAATTACTTGTTCACTTAATTACCATCAAAATTCAAATGCGAATGTCAAAATATTGGACCAACGCGAAGTGATGAATTACGTTAGTTGGCCGGGTGAAGAGGAGATGCGCACACGGGGACGAAAACGGTGTCAACAGCTGTGATAACGCCTGTCTATTGTACCATGGTAATATATATATATTAGATACCTAATTGATAAGGTTATTATGTAAACGCGTTGACTACCATGCATATGGCGGCTGGCTTCAAATACACTCGTAATATCGTCAGTTTAGCAGTCTGTCTAGTATTTTATATATCTGTGATGACGTATACACAATGTACAGTGTGTACCGCACACATCGGGCACGCATACACGTACGTAAATAGTAATTATATACACGGCTGTAGATAGACATGATGTGCTGTAGTAATAAACGGCCAAGTTAGTTGTTATCAATTTAGGCAAAAACCTAATTACTGCTAGCGCTCTAGTGATCAACATTTGAAACTATTTTATAATATATATCCTTATTCTATGATATACATCATAATGAACATGACAAAATGGTATATACTGATCTGTGCAGATGTCATCATAATAAATAATTAACAATTATATTGTATAAACCATGATTTTTAAATATTATAAATTATAATCTCAAATAATGTTATTTATTACATACATAAATACAATAAATATAATCTATGACAGTATGCATTTACTGTTTTATGTAGCTACTAATTTAGATATATTTTTTTTTTTTTATAATTATTTTATTACCTATATCACCAGGGTGTATAGTTTCTGCCGCAAAAGCGTTAGTGTACATTAGGTTTTCAATATTATAGATAAGAACATTCATATACATAACACATATTCGAGTATCGATGCGCAACCATTCTATCTACGGCCGTGGTGTATATACATATACACGGTGAATATGGATTTAGGTTATCTCGGAAACACCGACTGTACACGTGGGAATGGTTAAAACCCGTATACCGGAGAAGCATAGGAACTAAAAAGGTCGACGGTTTCCGGTCCGCGGATTACGTATACAGGATCGGGGTATACGGTATATAAGGTTTTAACCCGACAAAACGCGTCTATCCTAAACGTAAACCGCCGCCGATGAAATGACATTTTTTCTCTCTCCCCTCTACATCTATATATATATATATATATACACACGTCGGTAATGCCATAACGTTTTCGCCGCTCGCCCGTTTGTTGTCCTACACATTTTCATCCTCTCTCACACACACACACACACATGTACAGATAAGATTGTCAAAAACGGGCTCAGGTGAATTTTCTGAATACTTTCGTGTGCTAAAAATATAAAACCGCATTCTACGTCTCACTGTGGTATACGTTTCTTTCATTTCTGTTCACATACGACCGCCACAAAACAGGTACATATATATTGTGTGTGTGTGTGTGTGTATGTGTGTGTGTGTGTGTGTGTATGTGTGTGTGTGTGTGTGTGTGTGTGTGTGTGTGTGTGTGTGTGTGTGTATGTGTGTGTATGTGTGTGTGTGTGTGTGTGTGTATGTGTGTACTGCACAGTATGGTTTCCGCAGACAATTTCCGGTACTATTTCGAAGGGCCGTGTAATCTCATTCCTTATAATTATTAGTTGGGCCGCGTATTGGATTTCAAAGCGAATTTTCCACAATACAGTCATTTGTTTTGACGAGAAACGGTATACGGCGCACAGACTTGGTCAAAATACATTTTACAAGTATATCGAATACACACGCCGATACGTCCAAAAAACAACGATATATATTCGAACGCTTTACGGTAATGTGGGAATTATCAATGTATTGAAAAAAACATATATTTTAGAATACTTTTTTCCTTATTCGTATAATATGCATACCAATACTACATTTCAATAATGAAAATATTGAGTCGTAATAACATTACACTATTGTTCATTCGAAAATAAACAGTAAACAATAATATGTGTCTAAGGGGTTCTGTAATCGTTTTAGATTCTGTGACAACGATTTGCAGTGAAGTCGGACGGACGGAAACATACTGGAAAAAATGTAACAATTTTAATGTAGGTATTTCTTTTTTTCCACCGAATAAAATACTTTTCAAAAAATACTTGAAATACTTTTATTAAATATTTATGAAAAAAACGTACTTAAAAAGTATTCGGAATGCTACCCGGGTCTGATCAAAGGCTCCTAAATACCATTTTAGATTCTGAACGGAGTGAGAGAATTATTGATTTTACAATGATGTTGATTTTTTTTTCTCTCTGTAATCAACACTTTGCCAGAAAAAGTCAAGTAAGAGTTTTGGAGTATGGATATGCTAACGATAGACAATCGGTTCTAGATGATGGTACTTTGAACAAAATATTTTTCCATTTTTCCAGTAGTATACATATAATATATACTTGTATGGCGTATATATATATATACATATATGTGGTGTACATATCCTTATATTACGGTGTGACTACCTATTTTTATTCAACGTAAGTAGGTTTCGATTCTTATTAAACACCAATATAAATAATAAAATATTAATACTATTTGTCATAAAACATTTAAAACGAAATTAAAATTAAAATCCGGAACGAAGCTTGGATACAAGCTAATATATTATATTTAAAAAACATTTCAAAAATAGCTTTTTTGATAGCGAATTAATTCTATACTTTACACTTTTGTGAGGTCAGTATTTTTGTTATAATAATATATAGATGGAAATGTATAATCCATTAATTACAAATAATATTAATAATTATTATATAAAAATGAATTACATTTTTGAATTATTCTTACAGTGCCCAATGGTCCTGTATTTTAATATATATTATAATACCAAAGAAAATGTCACTGCTTTAGTAGTATCTATGTTGTTATTATTTTATTTTGACTATATTTACATTACCTTCTGAAACTATATAGCAGTGATATTTAAAATTGCCTGCAGGCCAAAATTTTCAAAATGATTGGAAGCTATAGCAAAAATATTGCTCAATATATTGGGTCTATCAACGAGATCATAAAGTAATTTGTAAGGTTCTAAATTTCATATAAAATATTGCAAGATAAATTTGAAAACACTCTCCAAAAAAATTGCAAAATGCCACGATTGAATACTTTTTATTCTAAGTCAGAAAATTAGAAGGCAATACTAACTATTTAAATGAGAACAAATTATATTTTTCGTTTTGAAAATTTTAAATAGTAAATAAAGTATATTGTTTAAAATTTACAAAATGCACGTACGTACATTATGTATTGACCAATTTTTGGCGGATAGAATATCAAATAATAAGGTAAAGATTTACCAAATACCTACGTGTCCCAATAAATATTATAGAAGCGATGGCGTCGTGATAAAATATTTCACGAGAACGTTATCTCATGACTAATTGATTGGTGGTATCACCAGGAAAAGATATATAATATAACCATAAATACTAAAAATCCAATTAATATAAAATAAATTACGAATAATAATTAATACCTATTATAGTGAAACAATGATTTTAAATTACAAATATATTTCAAATAATACAGCATACCTAACCGGTATTCAAATGTTTCGAATGATTTAAGTCTAACACTTGTAAAGGTAGGAATTCAAATTAATTAAAAATAGCTGCTATATTTATCAACTTATCTCGTAAATCTTAGAAAAAACAATTTTAAAATACTTTCCAATTATTCAATTAGGTAGATTGTAAAATAAAATTTTAATTAATTGGTAGGCTTTTTAATTAATTCCTTCAGTCTTTTTTTGTATAATATATTATAATATCAGGAAACTATTGGTATACTTGAATGTGTTTTTCATTATATGAGTATCTGTTCTTTACAAAATTTTTAAAAACAATGAAGTAAAATCGCACATTGAAATACTAAATAGTAGTAAATTCATGACCGAAAAATGTACCTAAAGGCCCCTAATATTTGGTGGGTACCTTTATTCATTTATTATTCTTAACCTTAAATTACAGAAAGAAAATTCTTTAAATTTAAATTATAAAAAGGACAGTGACTTTTTTTATAATATTTAAGTTAATATTACACCTGCATACTAGATACAACAGAAATATTATATGTACATAAGTTTATTTATTGATGTTAATTTATTGAATATTGATATTTAATTAAAAAAATGATTGCATGTAATGAATTTGTATAGGTATGTTATGTTTTCTAAAGTATTGAACAATATAATAATTTATGTATAATACTAATAATAATAATGACAATATTTTGAAGTTAATTTTAACATCAATATAAAATCAAATAATGTAAAAAATATTGTATCTGTATACATAATAAACATTTTGATTTACTATTTGGTAGATTCAAAAAAAAGGTAGTACCTATAACAATATATGTTCGAGAAAAAAAATATAATTTTTTTGATAAAAAACGTTGCTATGATGTTCAGTAAAATTGTGTTATTGCACATTTCACAATATACATATACCAATATATATATATATTTATATGTGTAATATGTTCCTTTGGATATTTTATACAATGGAACTTTTAGCCCATATATCAATAACAAAATTGTTTGTCTATCCTTAAGGATTCCGTTTATATGTGAAGTGGTCTAAAAAAAAAAAAAAAAAAAAAATTCAATATCGAGCAACTTATTTCAATCTTTATACTAGCTATTGCCAATATATAAATATTTTTTTCGATATAACTCTCTATAACGCTCTATAACTACCTATATATAATATTTGAAACCCCATTAGAACGAGTTAAAAATTTCATCCGATTACTGCGAACAATTTAATATTTATCCATTTCCATCTGTGTTCCGGAAATTGTTATTACGAATAACGACAGGTGATCGTAATTATAAGTATATAGGAAAATAACGCGTTACGGAATTATATTAAAGCTTTTATGTGCACATATAATATATTATACTGTAAGAGAAAATACGAAAATATTTTATATTATAAATAAATCAAATGCTTTTATGACTACTTTATAAGTAAATATTTATCAAGTGTTATATACTATGAATAATGAAAACTGAAAACATCATGCAATACACAAACGTATAAAAGTATACTAATATATTATGTACGATCTTATTCCATAATAAGCTAAACACAAAAAATATAGCGAAGAAACAAGTTTGATATGTTTATTTAATTATAGATATATATATATATATATATATATATATAAACAAAAAGGTAATACCATAAAATGTATACACTTATTTTACAAAAAATTATATTGAATATATCATCACCCGAGAAAGAAAAGGTACTAAATTTAATTTGAAAAATCACTTTTACATTTTTTTTTCATTTTTCTACGTCAAGGAATTTCAATAATCCAATCATTAATAATCGAGATATAGAATATAAAAATATTCTGAGTCGTGCAAAATTGCTTAATGATCGTTTTAAATTTTTAAATCGATTCTAAAAATCCTAAACGATCCGTTTTTTTTTTTTTTTAGATCAATTTCATTCTCAGGTGACGATAGTACGGGTAATTAAGTAAATATATTTAAATTTTATGCTCAGTGTCATATATACATCAAGATTATTTATTAGGTTTAAATCGAAATATGTAGAATATGTTGTAAAATAAAACTATTTTTGGTAGGAAGTAAATTCGATTTCAATAAAAACGCCTGACGCTTAACACGACATTTAATGTATATTATTATTGTTTTCAGTTGTTTTATCATTTCGTTATCAATAAACTTTAAATGTTTACACATTTTCTGCGAAGTTATTTCATTTGATATAATGATAGGTTGGCGGCGTAGAATATGAGTACGCATTTTATTCGAAAAATCTTTAAAGTTATACGGATGTTATGTTTTTCAAAGGCGTATACACGAGTAAGATAAATACAAGACAGAGGACAAATAAATGTAAAAGTTTTCACGGTTACTCCACAGACACATAATGTTTTATTAAAGAAAACAAATTAAAAGTTAATTTATTAAAGCTGTGGCGTTAAACAACAACGAATTCCCTGAATATTGGCTACCATCAAGTTTTTACAGTGTTTTCAAACGACAAAAATAATTTTCCTTTTTAAATATATAATATTACAAATATTTTTACGTCATAATTTCCAACCCTATTGGAATATATTGTGGGTGGATTTTAGGGGGGTGACGTGGCGATTGACCACTTTGGAGTTTTTTTTTATCATTATATGAGGAACATAAAAAGTATTTTGAGGTGGGATTTGACATTTATTTCATAATTATTCGCCCCCCTCCTTTAAATAGTCATCAGATCCTTCCATTCTATATTGTGTAATATAAAATACAATATTATTATCACTTTACTTCTTTACGATCAACTCACGTTTAATTATTGTAGAGTTTTTCCAAATTAAATCTATTTTATACCTTATTTTATATCCTAACTTTAGGGGTAGAAAAAAATAATGCTTGACCACGGTTGATTCATTGGATATTGATTCAGCGGGTAAGATTAAATTTCGCTTATAATAGTCCAATTAAATTCTGGTCAAAAAAAAAATTTGAATTGTATTCGGGCAATAAACAATTTCACATTGGATCGGTATGAACTATATATAGACACTTAACCCAGTAAAAAAATACATTCAGATTACATTCAATTGTTTTAAAACTATAGGTATATGTATTATAATACTTTTGACGACTAGGGTTATGGAACATTTTAGACTATATTATAGAATTGCATTTACATTGATTTTCTCTCCCTCTTACAAAATTATAATGTATAGAACTACAACGACTTGACTAATTTAAGTTTTGATAATATATATATATGATCAACATTTAACATTATATATTTGTATTACTATTTGAAAAGTATGCTTCGACACAGACAACATGAAAATTTCCCACCACACCAATGCTATATTATATAATACACTACATACTATTCGAAATGGGTCGAAGGTGGTAAAATATACGTTTTATCGAATTTTGTACGAATCAATTTGCACGCATTTGTAGTCCGTCCACATAAAATAATCGTATATCCAAATGCTCAAATGGCAAACGGCGGGCTTGACAATATCCGTTTCAGTTTGTTACTTTACCTACTTGCATAGATTATTATCGTTAGGATTGGAAATCAGTAGTCATTGGAGATATTCACACCCGTACTAGACACATACTAATTTCACGATTCAATGTTTTATTTAGGTTTACCGTAGGTAAAGCTCCAGTGAGCTAAAATATAAAATATGGTATGAAAAATTATAATAATTGTAAATGAAAAATAAACTCCCTGAAAACGTTTTGTTTGTAAAACGCATACTTAACATATTATATTGTATAACTCCACGTACATTATATATATATATATATATATAGTGTGTGTATAGGTGTGTACACGTGTTAAATTCTCGTGTTCCGCACACGTATAATGAATTGTTTTTCGAGACCCTTGTCAGAACACACCGAGATGCACGAGCTGCCTACATTATTTGAATAATAATAATAATAATAATAATAATAATAATAATAATAATAATAATAATAATAATTTACTTTGTTATCGTTATTTATTATCTTTAAACGTTCTGTATACCGCTGTCGAGTGGGGGTGGGCCTTATTACTATACTTTATCTATTGTATCATATACATATATGAACAAATATACCCTCCACTGTAAGTCACTGTAAATAGATATATACATGTATATAGATGAGGGATGTGTTCAAGTACATTATACATTATATGATAACATGATTTAATCACCAACAGCAAAAGTTTAATTAACGTTTCTTATTCGTGTGTGCATTATTTAATTAAAACCATTCCTTACACTATGTATATAACTATACATATCACAGCAACAAGTATGGGTACACGTTTCCAGTGGTAAATCTCATAATCCAAAGTAAAACTATAATTTATTGTTCGGTTTCATAATTACCATAAATCTAGTATAACCCTTCTCTGTATATATATATTATGCATATATACTACTTTAGAAATGTATTATTTTGTTCTGATAGTGGAAAATTCTACAAATTGTGTGCAGTAGAAAATGCATCATACTGCACATACGACATTGAACGAGAACATTATTGTAACGTTCTCAGTAACATAATAATATGCATGGTTATGATATACAGGTGAAGTTATTGTACTATCCACTTTATATTGTATATATTGTATACATATACCTATAGGTACTTACTGCAGCAATTTATGAAGCGCATTTCCGGACATTCATTATTTTCGCTGTACAGAACAATATTGTGCGTACAAATGAAAAGTTTTAAAACAAAACGTTAGATACATATATGATATATATATATATATATTTTTTTTTTTTTTTTCAAATATAGGTTTTAGATATTTTAGTAGTATACAGGATAGAGGTAGTATTATTTGGTATAATTTGCATATTATGATCAACTGATAGTATAAACCTGGTATATTAATTACTCTTAGGCTCTATACATATATTCAAAAATAATTTCATAATAATTGATTCAACTGTGATATCTAAACGTAAATCTATATGCAAACTGTAAAAGTAACCGTTAAATTCCAATACTATCTCAAATATTTTCGAGAAGCTTTAAACATACATATTAAAAAGTGGAACAATATTTTCGAGTTGGAAAATAACGTTTAAAATATATTTTCAATACCCGGTTTTAAAAATATATTTTCGTGAATATCATATTATGTAATTCAAATATTTTTTATTTCATAAATGTTATGAACCGAAAATGTGTTAAAATTATATTATAAGAACAATATTTTACTACTTCAAATGTTTTAAGCTTTAGTGGCCGCAACACCAACGTAAAATCGATCTAAAAGCATGATAAAATTGTGGGACTGACTTTGAAAAGTCAGATTTCAATTCTAAAAACTGTTTTTAATTCATCAGTTTGTCTCCTAAGGATCGATCGAGGCATTTATCTATTTATTTTTTTTTTTAGCTTGTGTTCTTTATTGTTAAAATTGATGTTTTAAAACATTGATTATATTTAAATCTGTAATAATCAAAAAAAATTCCTTAATCGATCCCTAGAAGACAGGTTGACACATTCAAACTGGTTTGATTTCGACTTCCAAATGTTCCACAATTGTATCACGCTTATTTATCTTTTAGGCGGAAAATAAAATAAAAAATTAAAAAGTACTGGGCTATTTTCTGAATAATTTAAAAATGTACTTAAATATTTAATTTATAAATGTTAGATTTTTATTTTTCCTAACATTACTTAAACATTTTCTATACAGAATCCTTTAATATTACATATATATTATATCACATTCGACCCCTTAACTGGTTTCCATTTACTACCCTGAATGCAATGGGCAATAAATTATAATATTAAAATCAATGGAACTTGATTAAAATATTCAAGTTTAAATAGGTAATACTTAAATAGTATACTAACAAGCCTCTAAAATAATAAAATATTATGATTATTATATATGAATAAGTAGTCAAAATAAAATAGTATTTAATGAGAAAAAAAAACTTTTTTTCGTACTCTTTTTCTAAATTGATATGATCATACTTTGATGGCTAATCGAATTGATAACACTAAAAAATAATAAGAATAAAAAAAAACCACTTATAATTACTTAAAGTAACTGATTAGTCGATGCGTATTATATTAAAGATCACTGAAGTACCTACGCATGATTCTCGAACCATGATAAACGTACCTACTTGATAAACTATAACAAATAGTTTTATAAATAATTATATGGACGGATGATATAAAAAATTCATTTGGAACTAAAATTATACCAATTTTGTTTGCAAATATATAAGATTTAATATAAATAATACATGTCTAATTTTTAATTATCTTATTCAAATAGTTATATTAAGATTATTAATGTTTTATAATCGTGTTTTTTGTTTTTTGTCTTATCTTATAATCGAATCTAATCATCGTTTAGACATAAAGTTTATCATAATGCGCTCATATTGTACCTACCAACAATGAAGTTAATGGATCACTTTGTATACTTACGTATTATATTTACATATCGTTAATGTATTTGAAATATATACTGAAAACAAAATATTTGCACAAGGGAATTCGCCTAAATTAATTCAATAACGTTTATGTTTTATGTTTAAACATTTTATGTTTAAACAACCATCATTATAATTATTATCAACAAAAAAAAAAAAAACGATAATATATATTAGTTTGTAAGACGTAAATGTTATGGGTGCTGTATTTTTTTAGTAAAACTTCATTGTATACATAAACAAAATATTATGTTTCATTTTTTTCGATTTTCATAAACTCATATATGTTACCTATTATATTATAATATACGTAAAAATTAGTCATAGGTACATTATGGGTATTTATCCTATAAAATTTACTATACGTAAACTTCTAAAAATATTATTTTGTTAAAACAATATTATATATAATTTTATGACTCAAAATATCTCATAAAAAAATTTGTATTTTTTTAATTTGGTTCAATATAAAATACTAATAAATACTATATATTATAACAACGTGATGTTTCCTCGGTGAATAAAAATAATGCCTGCATTTTTTATTCTTCCCCCGCATCAAAGTTTTTAATTAGATGTACACCACTATCGGGTTCATCTATATAATATTAACGAAAAACTCCGTATACCTCAGAAATAAACGTCGTTGCCGCATCCTCTCGGAAATATTAATAAATACGTTCAGATGTTTTATATGCAAAATTTTTTTTTTATGCATAACTAATTTTTTTTTTTTTTTTTTCAAACATTTGACATCGAAGAAAATATAGTAAATTTTCATTTGTTTTTTTATAAATCAATATATATATATAAAATAACGCTAAAGTAAACTTCATGTTTACAGAAAATATATAATTTCTTACTAGATTAATTTATAGTTATAAATAAAAAAAGTATAATTGTTATAATTGCATTTATTTTATTAATATTAACTATAATACATATCCTATTACTATATTATCGTACTATTATATATGATTATATTTATAGGTCATGTATATATACGAAATAATTTACAATAACTATTATATTGTCTAAAAATAAACGGTAGATACAATTATTAATTTTTATTTATTATTGTTCATTATAATTTTGACCCATTTGTATCGAAATTCAAAATTATAATAAAATGATATTCTGTTGGAATTCCATGGGTAATTCATTTCAGCTTAAAACTAACAACCATGTATTTACAAGTATTGAAATACGCATATGGCAAACGCATATACTGACATATTTCATAATATGATGCATGTGCGTAGGTAGAATTGAGTGAATAATATTATTGATCGGCTTCTATATTATACTTGTGCAACTATTATGGTACTATGTAATTTAATGCATTTTAAAATGAATACATACATATTTGAATATTTTAAACACTTTTTCTCAAAAACTTGTTGTGGAGGATTATATTCCTTTTTTCTTTTTGTTTCGAGAAATATAAAGATATAAAAGTTGATGACGTATATGTTCAAATAACAGGATGAAAAATGAGAAAACACAACTTTTACACAACTCATGCTTTACAAACTTACAACCATCAACTAGTAAATTTAACTGTAAATGAGATTTAGGCACATATTTATACAATATTTATTGTGGTACTCATGTTACATTCATATGACTACGTCATAAATAATTAGTTAAATACGAATATAAAAATACATTTTACGTGTGTTTATCAATATAATATTTTAGGCGATATCTTATTTTTTGATTAAAATAAGTACCCGTATAGACTATTTTACATTATCTACATTTCTATTGGTAAAATATAAATGTATATACTGCATATTTTTTTCCCAGGAACAACTATAAAGTACGGTTATTTTTCTAAGAACGTATACTGTAAATGCATTTTTTGCAAATGGAATTGTTAGAAATAAAGTCATTTTTAGAGAGTCTAACTTATATTCACCATCAGGAATGAATGGGAAATAAAAAAAAAACCGCTCCTCTGTATGGATCATATTCAAACAAGTCACCATGAATGCACGAAAAAATGTTAGATGTTTGACAGTTGTAATAAATAAATGACGCCCTTAGCGATATATTATATGTAACCAAGCATACCGAAACATTTCCAAAACTTTTTTGAGAAAGCGAATATTGCGTATTTTTTTTTTTTTGTTTATTTTATTTTATTATACTACTATATATGAATTTTGAAAATATTCACAAATAGCTGTTTATTTATAATATTTTATTATGTTTATTAATAATATAATATGCTTAATTACAAATAATGACAAATTAATGTTCGATAACAGTACCAATGTATTTATATAGAGTATTACAGAATTTATATATAAATAATAAAAATTGATTATTAGTTACTATTAATTAATATATAAGAACTATATTGATTTATTAATTTCTTTTTTAAATTAAATTTCATGAATACATTTGAAATAACGCGTAAAAGAGATTTCAACCAGATTAAAATAAGCCTTGTAGTATTTTCCTCGAGGTAATTTTTTGAGGGCATATGTTCACTAACGATCGTTTGTAAGTTCCTAATTATTTGGAATATTATTTCATCGATGTATAAAGTTGGCAAACGCAATCGTGTTCCATTATTAAACGTTTTCCGAAGTATTAAATCTTTTAGAATATCTCCCTTTGTGATTTTTTTGTTTTCATAGAATTCGCTTAGATTTTCTATCATTTTTCGAATCTCTCACAAACACGCTTCAGTGTGTATTTTTGATGTTTTAATCGGAATTTTCATAACTATACGAGGTTAAAATCTCCATTATAGAACCCTTTAGACCGCTGTTACAATATAATACGCCATATTATATTTCAAACGATTATTTGTATTATATACTACTATATAGTACCAAAGTGTGTTTCGAGGTGAATAATAAAATATACTTTAAAAACTGATCAAAAATATTTTAAAAATATGAAAGTATGTCTGGTAATAAATAATGGAAACTTTAAATTATATATATATATATATATGCAAAACTCCTTATAAAAAGTACTGTAGGTATATACTGATATACTGGGGATGGTTTTCGGCCATTTTATAGAGAGCCAGTTTTAATTTATACGCTGACCTATTTAAATGAAATAATTAATAATTAAATATTTTAATAAATATCATGTACCTACATATATATATATATATATAATACTATGAAAATAACGTTAAGAGGATATAAATTAAAATTAGTACTCTTATTATAATACACTTGACATTGTTTTTTTATAGTAAATATATTCATATTTATACATATTATGTGTTTAATTTATAAACGAGTATCTTAAAAAGTAATTTAAAATAATTTAAGAATTTAATTTAATTTTTAAGCATGCTGTATAATATATTTTAAACGGAAGAGTGGTCCGATAAAATGGTGACCGGATTAACCGGCGATCGATTCACCGGCTGTATCTACTGAAGTTTTGAACATTTCAAAAACATAGTTTACCGTATTTTCAGTTTAATAGCATAATATATATATACTGCAGAATTATTATTTCTAATAATCGAATTAAGAATTAAAACGAAAATATTGTAATATTTATCGTAAAATTAAATTGTTAATGTTACCACTGAGAATTCGTATATAAAAATTATATACGTGTAAAGCTCAAAAATGGCATACTTAAGTCCTAAAATGACCTTGTCTGGTAATGATTATTATCTATATACATATTACTTTGATTTTGTCAGCATTACACGTAATAACATAATGCATTTGTTTAAAATACAATATCATGTTACGGAGTTGTTATAAATAAAAATATAATATATAACCTATACGCGGATACATACTGTATCGAATATAGGTCGGCGCCACGACCGCATCGCGTTTTATCTGTTTATAATAATTCTTGACACGAACATTTATTTGGAAAATTTTATTGCTTTCAATAATATAATATATATATTATGATCGAACAGTAAGCAACAGTTACTCCGATTTCGATATATTATAAAATTATGTGTAATTTTTGTTATATTATCATTTAATAATTTAAATTATACATATAAAATATATAATATTATAATAAATATATATATATATAAAATTATTATTTAATAATTTTTTGTAATAATTTATTTCAAAAAAATTTTAAAAAATAAGTAATACTGCAGTTTTGTCCGTTTCTAAATACGTATAATTTTGTTTTTTCACTTTGTATTCTATGCAATATGTAATAAAATCAATTGTTTAATTCAAAAATAGAACACTAACTGTATAGGTATATATATATATATAATCAATGTGTATGGTGAATTTATCGCACAAAAAAATTAAACGCAAAAAAAGAAGAAAAAAAAGTACGTTTTGTCAAGAATACAAATTAAAAACGTCTACGTAAATAGTATATACGATAGATCCGACATTATATATAATATAGTGTGTTATTTTTTAAAGTGATAAATGGGTTGTTATTATTTGTATTTAAACTTCTCAAAAAATAATAAATAAATAATAATACGGAGAACACAATATGCTTTAGTGTCAAACTGAAATTTGAAAAATGCTTAAAATAATTATTTATTATATTTTTATAAAACATTATAGGTACATTGATTCCAGGGGACTTTTTTTGTCCGTCTATGAATATTCATATAATATACCCACATCGCTTTAGGCATGGTAAAAAAATGCAAAATAATACCATATCCATTTTAAAGTTTTCTGCAATATTCATGATATAAGTTATATAATATTCATCCGATAAAATGTAAAATATCATCTGCGTATTACCCTCAACAAATATTGTACTGAAAATATACTAATAACGAAGTATTCGAACATTTCTCATTTCTATACTTAATAATTTATAAGTATAGGCATAAAATTGTATAATACTATTATATTTATAAAATTGATTGCCATTACACTAAACTCATAACACAACAATTATATATAAAAAAAAAAAATATTAGTTTGGTACGTTATAAAATTTATATTGAAACGTTTTTTCTTTTTACATTTTCTTATTTGTTTTGATTTTTATGAAAAAAAATACGAAATAATAGTATATGTTTGTCTGTTATTTTTTGTTTAAAAATATCCAAATATATTTTATGTGTATAAATAACAGTATAAATTGTATATAAGTACCTATAGTTTAAATCTCTATTTTAGACACATTTCAGAACTGTGGGTACTAATAGAATATATTATAACAGGCATATTTATTTAAGTGAATGGTTTATTATAATTTTGGAATGAAAAGCAGGTAAAATGTGAGAAATTAATATTTGAAAATAATTTACCGATAGAATTGTTATTTTATGAGTTGGAAACGAATTCATGAATAATAACGGGAACATGAAACATTGATTATAAATTTGATAATTAAATTTGTCCCTACTACAGCACGCATAGCATAATATATTATATTATAGAGGTGAAATATGAATAATAAATATGCAGACTAGCGAGATTAAACGATTTAGCACGAGTGTAAAATCAAATCATCCATATTGTCTTCAAACAGTTGTATATTTTTAGGTCGTTAAACGAATCAAACTACCGTGTTTTTAAGCGATTTTTAATTATGGAGTTGACACGAAATTAATATTAATATATATCTTAAATATTTAATTTTTTTAATATATCTTATCATATAGGATATATATATATATATTGATATAGGTATTATTTTAATCCTCGATGAGGCAAACAATTGGAATTTTCCTTATAATATTATCACTGAGAAATGAAAAATAGTGCGATATTGTATTTTTTAAATTTTATTTTCGTGTTAATAAACCGGCAAACAAGTAGCTGTCTTATTTCGCATAGAAAAATAACATCGGCTAAATTCAGTAGTAATATAGAATATAACCGACAAATATTCATAATGTGTCTCAGTATCTGCGTTTATATAGGTTTTACAATCGTAGATTTTTATTATTTTCTTAAAGCAGTGTTATTTATGGGATTAAAAAATTTATATGATATTTATATAGTTGTAGTAATTTAATAATTTTTCTGTTTTTGTTTGAAAAAAAAAATATTGTTCGATATATTTTATGTCATGTTTAATTGCTCGTTGAACCTACAGTTGAAACCAAACAAGAATGAGTTAATGTAAAAAATTAACTCTAAAAAAGTACTACGGTAAATTCATCTAAAACCTTTAGTAAAAAATCAATAGTTAACAAACCATAAATTAGCTTGTATTAAGTTTAAACTTAAAATGAAAAAGACGTGAATTAACTAAGTTAAAAAATAGTGAATTTATATAAAAAGAAATGGTCATTATTTTTCGAATATTAAATGTGTTATATTATTATTACTATGAACGATTTAATATTCACTGTATACACTGTGCATTCAAATTAAAATAATTAATAGAAACAGGAATTTTGATTAAAATATTTATAACAAATTACCGGAGAGAACGGTTCAATTCGTAATAAATGTACCTACTGATGATTATAAATATATGTATGTGTGTAAACAGATAAGTTAATATGTAAATTGGTTAACGGCCAAGATAATTCACTAGTCGAGTTGAAAAGGTAAAAAAAATATTAACTTTGAAATCCAATATCTTAACCTAAACTAGTATTAATGCTCACATTTGATTAAATATATAAAACATCTAACGTTTAATGTTTTTTAGGAGGAGTCATAAACATATAAACTGTTAATAACAGATTTCTGATTTTAATGTTTTAATTAATTTTAACGATAAAAATACATGCATTTAAATTAAATATTTTAAGTTAAGAAAAATAAAAATACACTCGTAAACGACAAAAAATAAAGTCACATGGTTTTCGTATATATTTTCGTATCATTTATTGTACCTATTATGATAAATTTTATATTATTTACCCTACTATTATTATACCCCCTCTCTCTACCACAAAACAAACAAAACGAATAAAAAAAATAAATAAATAAAAACGTGACATTTAGTAACGAAAAAATAACAATATCTTGAAATACTAGGCATTAACTTTTAAGTTATCGTGGAAAATATATTATACATTTTAACGAAACTGTTTGTCGTAATATATAATAAACTTTTTCCTGTTTGCTACTAAACAACTAAATTACTAAATTAGAAGTGTATTACCGACATGGAAATTCAAATAAATATCCAGTTTATAGTACCATTTGTACCTATTTAATTTAAGACCGGTTGATTTCATACATTGCTCAAAAGTGTTTTGAAAAAAAATCAATAGTCTCTAGGTGTCTCGTACAGAATCAAAAACCTAGTGTAAAATTATACATTTTTAAGGTTTCCAAAAAGTTTAAACCTAATTATTATAATAAATGGAATTATTTATTTTCCTTAAAATATTTGCATTTGAATTTCAGTATAAGGTCGTTTCGAGCAACTTTTGCTTAAGCCCTGTTATTATAATCTCATTTATTTTGCATATAAAGAAATTATGCGTATATTTTTAATCAGAACTGATTATAAAGGATTAGTCCATTTAAGTAACGTTTGTCTTATTAAATATCTCGTTTGTGGAAATGTCATGACAATAGTATAACTATTTTTCCTTTGCTAAATTCTTTATGGCATATGCTAAAATAAATTATCCTTATAGGATCAGATTTTCTGGGGTATTTGATTTCGGAAATTGAAATCCTGTGGATATTATTTTTTTGTACCTATTTATTGTCAAACACTAAGCACGTATTGAAATATGTATCATGTTTTATACATGTCACGAAACCAAATAATTTCTTTTTGATATTGCTATAGTACATGAAAAGATAAAAAAAAAAATAATAATAATAAGTAAAGAAATAGGTTGATCTTTCGGTTTTCTGCGGTAAAACGAAGGGATTTGGATAATATTGAAATAAACCGTACAAAGTCTGCGAATATGTTTCATATATTATATATTGCTTTTGGTCTTGATATCTTGCTACACAGTTAAACAAAATATTTTCGAATAAAAAAGTTAAATAAAAAATGTCGATTTTTCCATGGCGCATGTTTATTATAAAAAGGCAAAATGAATTTTTTTATAAATATTAGACTATTCTTTACTTTTATAAAAATAACTCACATTTATTTAGCTCGATTCCTTGTTATAAAGAAAAAAAAATCAATATGTGCAATAATGAAAGATACCTATTTAAAAATGACAGCAAAATATCATCCGTTTACGTTTTAATTATTTTCTAAAATATAGATTAATATTGCTATAGTAGCTGATATTATATATATATAAAAATAAAATTTTTTTAATTTGGGTCAGTGTAATAAATTATTTAATTTGATTATATAATTTAATTAAAATACTATTCACGTAAAATTGCGAAAATAAATAAATAATTGAACAACAAAAAATATGTTTACGTAAAACGGAAATGTCAACTATATTGTATACGATTTAGATATGGTAGGTACTTTTCATTATAAATTAAGAATTATTTTGATAGTAAATATAACACATTGCACGGTTTAATTAAAATTACTAAGTAGTTCAATAGTGTATGTATATTTTAATAGTAGGCAATTGTTTAAACATTAAATTGCACAAAATTATTCGAATTTTAGACGGCTCGGAATCATAAAATAAGGCACGTATGAAGATAAGTCGTTCGAGTTATTGGGACGAAAAATAAGTTATATAGTTTAGATACGTAAATAAATATAATAGTGCATTACGACTTTAGGTAAAGTTTAGGCAATGTTTGAATTCACAACTATCTAATATACAACAATAGTTTCAATTCCTTCTTAATATTACCTATGGTGATACGACTTTTGATATATTTTTTTTTTATCCAATTTTAATAAAAATATGGCAAAGACAAAAGGTTACTTCAAACTTATTTATCGTTTTAATTAACAAAAATAACAAAGTGTAACATGTTTTTTTTATAATATCTATTGTTTTTATAGATTTTGGACTGTCGGTATTAATTTACTGCAGGGCAACAGGAAAAATACCCCGAGAATAAAAAGTACACGAAAAAAGTCTCGAAACGAAAATTGTCATAAAACAAGCCTAATCAAGAACTAATCAATTGTTTAGTATTTAAATTATGCACGATTGTTATTAAATATAAGTATATTATATATAATTGTTAAAATAGTGAAATACATTAATATCCGTAGGTATAATATATTGCACGTACGCTATTATCTATTGTGATTGCAGTCATCAAAATAATATGGTTCTACTTAAAAGATACGGTATAATTATTTGTTATGTATTTAATTAATTTATATGTTTTTTAATGTTTTTCATATACAAATAATAAATAAACAATTGTTTTAAATTTGAGATTTTTATGATTCGTATTACGTTAGTTTTTAAACAATTCAATTGGTGCATATTATTCCAAACGGATTATTCATTTTTGCAGTTACTGGGCACATTAACTACCTATAGGTAGGTAGTTAAAATATTTATGTTCAAAATTAGAATTTTCAATTCAACAAACAACAAAACAAAACCAAAAAGAAACATTTACTTACTAACCCAATTAGTTTATATTTTATCATTGTATTGATTTAACATTTTATTGTTCATTTTTTTTTTTTTTTTTATTCACAGTCAAGTTAACAGTATCAGGAGTGAAGACATTTCATCATAAATATTTGAATC